>JAACNH010003658.1:0-27808 GCA_019447015.1 Hymenochirus boettgeri
GGGGAAACATTACGTTATACCTTTCCCCTGAAGGTTCTGTAAGGTGAAAGCGACTGGTGCTGCTCCTCTCATGTGTGCATGAGAAGGAACTAAGACCCAAAGCCACAAAACTGCTTCTAAGTAGCCTGTCCGGCAATAGCGACACTGTGACATCACGACGTAAGCGCCGCGTGGCTTGCTAGCTTTGGCGCCGTCGATGACGTCACTGTGGCGGCCAGGCCGTCCCCAGGGTCAAGTGGAACGGCCGGACAGGTAAGTTCAATATTACTGACAGACTGTAGATGGCACCGCGGTAAAGTTCAAGAAGTTCAGTTGTTGTGGCTTTATTGTATGCGCCATAGACTAGTTATTTGCAATAACACACACGGTTAATAAATATGGGGCTTGTATTGCAGTAGTATAAGTTTTATGGCCAGTGTCTGTGTGGGGTTGTTAATGGATGTACATTGTAACCACATCCTCCTTCATCATTTACAGCAAAGCACAGGAAGGAAACTTCACTCGGGTCTTTTCTAACATTACTGAATACATGAACTAATACTACTGATCAACTAGTTACTGATGAAAATGGGTACTGCTGATGAACTAGATGAACTGGGTATTGCTGATGAACTGGGTATTGCTGATGAACTGGGTACTGCTGATGAACTGGGTACTGCTGATGAAAGGGTACTGCTGATGAACTAGTCTGATGACAACTGGGTACTGCTGATCAACTGAGTACTACTGATGAACTAGTTACTGATAAACTGGGTACTACTGATCAACCGGGTGTTACTGATGAACTGGGTACTACTGATCAACTAGTTACTACTGATAATCAACAGTTACTAACTGATGAACTAGTTACTACTGATGAACTAGTAACTACTGATGAACTAGTTACTACTGATGAACTAGTTACTGATGAACTGGGTACTACTGATCACTAGTTACTGATGAACTGGGTACTACTGATGTAAATAGTTACTACTGATGAACTAGTTACTACTGATGAACTAGTAACTACTGATTAACTAGTTACTACTGATGAACTAGTTACTATGATGAACTAGTTACTGATGAAACTGGGTACTACTGATAAATAGTTATGATGAACTGGGTACTACTGATGAACTAGTTACTACTGATGAACTAGTAACACTGAATAGTATACTGATGAACTAGTTACTACTGATTAACTAGTTACTGATGAACTGGGTACTACTGATGAACTGGGTACTACTGATGAACTAGTTACTACTGATGAACTAGTAACTACTGATGAACTAGTAACTACTGATGAACTAGTTACTACTGATTACTAGTTACTGATGAACTGGGTACTATCGATAAACTAGTTACTGCTGAACGGGTATGCGATGAACTTGATGAACTGGTATTGCTGATGAACTGGGATTGCTGATGAACGGGTACTGCTGATCAACTGAGTACTACTGATGAACTAGTTACTGATAAACTGGGTACTACTGATCAACCGGGTGTTACTGATGAACTGGGTACTACTGATCACTAGTTACTACTGATAATCACAGTTACTACTGATGACTTACTACTGATGAAACTAGTATACTGATGAATAGTTACTACTGATGAAACTGTAACTACTGATGAAACTAGTTACTACTGATTAACTAGTTACTGATGAACTGGGTACTACTGATACAGTTACTGATGAACTGGGTACTACTGATGAACTAGTTAATTACTAGAATAGTAATACTGATGAACTAGTAACTACTGATGAACTAGTTACTACTGATGAACTAGTAACTACTGATGAACTAGTAACTACTGATTAACTAGTTACTACTGATGAACTAGTAACTACTGATGAACTAGTTACTACTGATTAACTAGTTACTGATGAACTGGGTACTACTGATCAACTAGTTACTGATGAACTGGGTACTACTGATGAACTAGTTACTACTGATGAACTAGTAACTACTGATGAACTAGTTACTACTGATGAACTAGTAACTACTGATGAACTAGTAACTACTGATGAAAGTTTACTACTGAAAACTAGTTACTGATGAACTGGGTACTAACTGATAAACTAGTTACTGCTGAACGGGTACTGCTGATGAACTGGGTATTGCTGATGAACTGGGTACTGATGATCAACTGGGTACTACTGATGAACTAGTTACTGATAAACTGGGTACTACTGATCAACTAGTTACTGATGAACTGGGTACTACTGATCAACTGGGTGTTACTGATGAACTGGGTACTACTGATCAACTAGTTACTACTGATAATCAACTAGTTACTACTGATGAACTAGTTACTACTGATTAACTAGTTACTGATGAACTGGGTACTACTGATCAGTAGTACCAGTTCATCAGTAGTAACTAGTTAATCAGTAGTAACTAGTTCATCAGTAGTAACTAGTGATTACAGTAGGAACTAGTTGACAGTAGTACCCAGTTCATCAGTAACCACCCAGTTGATCAGTAGTACCCAGTTCATCAGTAACTACAGTTGATCAGTAGTACCCGTTTATCAGTAACTAGTTCATCAGTAGTACCCAGTTGATCATCAGTACCCAGTTCATCAGCAATACCCAGTTCATCAAGTTCATCAGCAGTACCCGTTCAGCAGTAACTAGTTTATCAGTAGTACCCAGTTCATCAGTAACTAGTTAATCAGTAGTAACTAGTTCATCAGTAGTTACTAGTTCATCAGTAGTTACTAGTTCATCAGTAGTAACTAGTTCATCAGTAGTTACTAGTTCATCAGTAGTAACAGTAATCAGTATACCCAGTTATCAGTAACTAGTTGATCAGTAGTACCCAGTTCATCAAGTAACTAGTTAATCAGTAGTAACTAGTTTCATCAGAGTTACTAGTTATCAGTAGTAACTAGTTAATCAGTAGGTTACTAGTTCATCAGTAGTTACTAGTTTCATCAGTAGTAACTAGTTCATAGTAGTTACTAGTTCATCAGTAGTTACTAGTTCATCAGTAGTAACTAGTTCATCAGAGTACCCAGTCATCAGTAACTAGTTGATCAGTAGTACCCAGTTCATCAGTAACTAGTTAATCAGTAGTAACTAGTTCATCAGTAGTTACTAGTTCATCAGTAGTAACTAGTTCATCAGTAGTAACTAGTTCATCAGTAGTAACTAGTTCATCAGTAGTAACTAGTTGATTATCAGAGTAATAGTGATCAAGTACAGTTCATCAGTAACACCGGTTGATCAGTAGTACCCAGTTTATCAGTAACTAGTTCATCAGTAGTACTCAGTTGATCAGCAGTACCCAGTTCATCAGCAATACCCAGTTCATCAGCAATACCCAGTTCATCAAGTTCATCAGCAGTACCGTTCAGCAGTAACTAGTTTATCAGTAGTACCCAGTTATCAGTAACTAGTTAATCAGTAGTAACTAGTTCATCAGTAGTTACTAGTTCATCAGTATACAGTTCATCAGTAGTAATAGTTCACAGTAGTACCCAGTTCATCAGTAGTACCCAGTTCATCAGTAACTAGTTAATCGTAGTAACTAGTTCATCAGTAGTAACTAGTTCATCAGTAGTTAACTAGTTCACAGTAGTAACTAGTTCACAGTAGTACCGTTATCAATAACTAGTTGATCAGTAGTACCCAGTTCATCAGTACTAGTTCATCATAGTTAGTAACAGTTCAGTAGAAATGTTAATCAGTAGTTACTAGTTAATCAGTAGTAACTAGTTCATCAGTAGTAACTAGTTCATCAGTAGTACCCCAGTTCATCAGTAACTAGTGATCAGTAGTACCCAGTTCATACAGTAAACTGTTCATCAGTAGTACTAGTTCATCAGTAGTTACTAGTTCATCGTAGGAACTAGTTCATCAGTAGTACTAGTGATTATCAGTAGTAACTAGTTGATCAGTAGTACCCAGTTCATCAGTAACAACCCGGTTGATCAGTAGTACCCAGTTTATCAGTAACTAGTTCATCAGTAGTACTCAGTTGATCGCAGTACCCAGTTGATCCAGCAGTACCTAGTTCATCAGCAGTACCCAGTTCATCCAGCAGTACCCAGTTCATCAGCAGTACCCAGTTCATCCGCAATACCCAGTTCCATCAGCAATCCCAGTTCATCTAGTTCATCAGCAGTACCCCAGTTCATCAGTAACTAGTTGATCAGTAGTAATTAGTTCATGTATTAGTAATGTTAGAAAAGACCCAGAGTGAAGTTTCCTTCCTGTGCTTCTGCTGTAAATGATGAAGGAGGATGTGGTTTACAATGTACATCCATAACAAACCCAACACAAGCACTGGCCATAAAAATATAACTACTGCAATACAAGCCCCATATTTATTAACCGTGTGTGTTATTGCAAATAACTAGTCTATGGCGCATACAATAAAGCCACAACAATGAAACTTCTTGAATTTACCGCGGTGCCATCTACAGTCTGTCAGTAAATATTGAACTTACCTGTCCGGCCGTTCCCACTTGACCCTGTGGGACGGCCTGGCCGCCACAGTGACGTCATCGACGGCGCCAGAAGCTAGCAAGCCACGCGGCGCTTACGTCGTGATGTCACAGTGTCGCTATTGCCGGACAGGGCTATTAGAAGCAGTTTTGTTGTGCTTTGGGTCTTAGTTCCTTCTCATGCATCAATGAGAGGAGCAGAGACACCAGTCGCTTTCACCTTACAGAGACCTTCAGGGGAAAGGTATAACAGTAATGTTTCCTCGCCAGAATGGCAGGGCGTTGCCGAAGGCTGAAACCTGTGCCCAAGGTTGGAACTAGCAGGGCCAAGTGCAGGATTTAAAGTGGGGTAACAGGCATCCCGCCTCTCCCTGATATCCGGAGTGTCTTCAATTAGAGTGAGGGAACACAATGATGTTAGAGGGTTGTTTTAGAGGTTAACTATGACAGAACCACTAACGAAGATTCAATAAAAGTTCTTATTGTTAAATAGCCAGGTGCTAATTTGCCCCAACCAATCAGATTTTATTAACATTTGAAATCTAACATCTGATTGGTTGGGGCAAAATTAGCACCATTTTAAACCTTTATTGAATCTCCCTGTTAATGCTGACATGACATCTTGTATGATGGTGTGTTGACTGTGCGTGGATTATGTGTTAATCTTGAGGTGGGGCTTACGGGGTGGGTACCTGAAATGGGTTTTGGTAGGGTGGCATGTCTGGGTTTCCCCCCTGAGGGGAGGGGTTGTGATGTCACAGTGACATCTCTTTGGGTGGGTCATGAGTGGAGCTGGGGTTAGGGGATAAACAGCAGAGTGGGCATTCCAGGGGCGGGGCTCCCAGGGCCTGTGCTTGGAGGGATTTAGGCCCTGACTGCGGGACTGGGATTTTGCATGGCAACCCTGCCAGGGTGTTCTAGCCAAACATTAAATTAAAAAGAAAAATCAGCACAGACACTCCACTCCCTGCAAAAGTCATTTATATAGGAATCCCCTGTTTAGTGAATAAAGAGTTAAATACCGCTATTATTGCAAGTGAAGGAAGAACCGAATATCATCTTCCCTCCTAAAGTTACAATGAGATAAGGAGGAGCGGATGCATTCCACTGAGTCAAAAAGTATTAAACCCGGCTGTCTACTCCTCCTTATCTGCTTCGTAACTCATCTAGTGAGTGAAAGGAATGGGAAGGAGAGGGACTCTTTTACAGGGATTCCTTTATAAATGACTAATACAGGGAGGGGGAGGTGTAGTGGTATAAAGGAAGTCACTCAGTGATTGTTTTATAAAGATTTATACCACTGCACCTCCCCATTCTAAATCCAGAGCCTTATGTATTATATGTATTCTCTACTGCCATGATCATCATCACAGTTAGCCAATACGATATCACCTTTACTTTATAAAGTATATTCATTGAGGCTGGGTACATAAAAGCAGAGTTTTTTGGGCAAACTGGACGATATTTTCATTGTATCAGTTGGTCGGGCAAAAAATTTGAGGTGATTTCGGCAGCGACAGGCGTAGGTCGTCCGGTCAATCTCTAACAGATCTTCTTCTCTTTTGCTAATTAGTTTTTCTAAAGTTCCACTTAGTGTGGCGGTCCCTCAAGGCTCGGTATTAGAACCCTTGGCTGTTCTCCCTCTACACTATTCTTCTGACAAGAAATAATCAGTTCTTTTGGCTTAAGTATAACCTATACGCTGATGGACTCAAATCTACTTGTATACCCTGCACTAAACTCTGAGGTTCAATCACAAATATCTAATTGTCTGCTCTCTATTTCTTATTAAATGGTGCACTGCTGGCTAAAACTCAACCACCTTAAATGGAATTATCATTCCCCCCCCCCAAACTAGGACCTAATCTACCCTCTCTATCTCTATTGACAATATTGTGAGTCTGAATGCGGTTTGGATAATCTTGACTCTTCTCTTACCTTCCATACACATGTTGTTTTCTCCTTCGATGATTGCCTGATCCGCCCTTTCCTCTCGCTCCACTACTAAAATGCTCATGCATGCCCTTATAATCTCCCTCTTGACTATTGTAACATTCTGCTCATTGGACTCCTGGCCTGTCACACCTCTCCTCTCCTGTTATCTTAAAGGGCATCTACAGTGCTAAAATGAATAAAGTTAATTTGCAGAGAGCGCATTCCTGTGTACTTTTGCATATACTTAAATATTTTTTTTGGAGCAGTTATCCAGATATTTTCATTTTGTGTTTTTTTATGGGGGAAGACATTGATTTCTCTCCTCCTAGGTGGGCAGTGTGCTTGTAGTCTATGGAGATATATCCACCAATCAGAAAAGGGTTTGCATAATGGTTAAAATAGACCTTTCTCTATTATTAATTAAACACGCAGAATCAGTTTAACATGCAAACAACTAATTTGCAAGTCCCTCCTGGGATTCTGGAATTTTACATTAACCCTTTCCCTTCTTCTATAGTCATCAGCACATACTAATATGATATGTTGTAGCATGTTGATGTCAGATTGAATCAGTTATATGTGTAACTACATATACAAGATTTTAGTAAATATTCAGACCCTCTTTTATATATCGGGTTATATTTGTAAGATAACTACTTTTGTTAGTTTAAAAATATTTAAAAAATGTATATACAAAGAAAGGGAGACAGAGAGATACAAGATATCTGGTAAATTGCACACTGGTTGCTTTTATACTGCAATTATTCAGACTCAGTTTGCTGCATGTGTTTCTGATACCCTTTGATTACCATGTTGCTCTCTAAACAGTTTTGAAGTACAATCCTATTCTATCAATGGAGAACTAAACAGAGCATCTGAGCTAAGGCTGCCCATTCAAGCTATCCAGCCAGAATCACTCAATAAGCTGATTTCCCAGTACATGCCTTAGTACAAAGATATAAAATTTCAGATGAAATGCTAAACTGAAATTTGTACACCTTACTGAACATTCACTATTTGTAGTGTCTCTTAAACCCAACCCCAAAATCTGATTGGTCTAGGATCCAAGATCCAATAGAGTGAAGATTGTATCTAGACCAATCAGACTTTGGAGGTGTGTATGGGAAACGCTATAAAAGTGAGTGGTCTGAGTTACGCTTAGTATAGGCTCAGCAGCTATACTGGCATGTCATGAATTGTGCTTAGATATAGCACTGAAGCCATTGTTGTATGTCTAGTGTACCTGACTAAAAATGCTCGATGAGCTGGCTTTAGCCATAGTGGTTTTCCATTTGTTCTTACTGTGCTGTTTTTGTTGATAAGCATCAATTAGTGTGAGATCTAATTAAAATGGCATTGAGAAATATGCTCATTCCAACCTGGTTATTTGGAAGACCCATGGGAAGGCAATCAGTGGAAATAAGACTTACACAAGTAAAAAAGGAATTGATCAATATCAATCATTTTTTTAAATTTACTGAACTTGAAATATGGTTTGTTTCTCTTGGTCAAAAACCTTACAAAGATTTGACCAACACTACTGCAGATGTTATTGGACCAGCATTTCCCAGAAACAATCTCCACCAGTAGAAGAAAATTAGAATGGATTGTGGGAATTACTTATTAGAACAGAGAAACAAAATCTATTTCACTTTTTTATAATGTCCTGTAAAATTGCACAAGTCTCTCTATACGGCATCTGTAAACTGCTTAAAGAATAACAATTATAAGGGACCAAGTAAGTTAGGGAAATTCACCACAGCTCCCTTACTCATCATGCAAATAAGGGAAGGAGAGACTTCTGGGTAATTTCCCAGCTGGTGGTGTTAAAGGGCATGTCCACCCCCCAAAACTAAAATTTAACCTACTACTGGCCTCACTGTAGTGTTTAAAATCCTCACTTTACCCCTCTGCTCTCTAACGGTTCTCCTGTAAGTCTCTTTAAAGTCCCAGAAATTAAAGAGTAGGAGCCATTTCTGGTGTAATTTGTTTCCGCCTCTAACTATTCCTTGTCGAGGTTTCTATGAGGGCAAGCATGCTCAGTTATCACTATGAGGCAGACATTGAAAGAGGGAATTTCCCATCATGAAATTCACATGATTTGCATGAACACGTTCCCATTCTAGTTATAGCAAAACTACACCTAGCAGAAGATATTTCAGATTGGATATCAAAGATAACAATTTTTTCTCAGTATTGATGTCCTTTTATACCTGTTACCCAAAGGAAATGTGCAGAAAGTGCTTGCAATAAACTTTCATTTTTGTTGCAACATTTGAAAGGTCTTTTTACTTATGTGCTCCTGCCATGTGATGGCGGCAACAAGAGTTACTATGTACAATAGTGGATTATTCCAGTGGATTACACCACATCAATTTTCGTGTAGTGAGGTGTCCAAGTTGGGTTTCCTGGCTATGCAGTGCTTGGGCATAGAGAAATAATTTCCCTGACAGCACAGGAATAAACCGTGATTTTGCATTTCTAAGCATATTTCTATTTATAATAATCTATATTGTAAATGGATATATATAGTGATCAGATGATTCTATTATTGGGGGGTACTTATAATAAATTAAGTAAGTAGCAGGGCTGCACTAATTACACACCTGGTTGTATTTACACTGCATGTTTTCAATATACAAACACTATCCTATACATCTTCTATCTGTCTCTGCTGTTTGAGAGGCTTTGTCAGGGAATGGTGAAACTAGCAGTGCAACTACATAGGCACTGGTTTAGTTACTATCTTGCAGGCTGTTTGGCTAAAGGAAAGCAATTACAAGCTCTGTAACAAAAACAAAATTTTATCATTTATCTGTTTTACAAAAAATATATGTGCAGTTTATAGACTGCTATACAACAACACCAGTATGAATCCCAGGAGCTTCACAACATTCATTTCTGCAGCCCAACTAAATAACCAGCCATCTATTTGCAAATCTCTAACCTAAATACAAAGGCAAGACTGCTAGTTTGACTGTTGATTAGAAATTGAGCTGCTTGAAGATTCATCTATTTATAGTGTCTCATAAACACACCACCCCCAAATCTGATTGGTCTAGATACAATCTTAATCTGATTGGATCTTGGATGTTGGACCAATCAGATATTGGGGGTGGGTATAGGAGTCACTACAAATAGTGAGCATTTAGCAAGGAGGGCTAGTTCAGTTTTGCATTTTATTAAGATGTGTATAGCTTGTTTTCTGAGGCATGCACTGGATATAAGCTTATTGAGTGATTCTGGCTGGGTAGCTTGAATGGGCAGCCCTTAGTTCGGATGGTTCTCAATGTAGTTCTCAGTATATAAGATTTTAAAAAAATCCAGTAAAAGTATGAGTTGTTATCGCAACTAAATGCTCAACAGGAGGTCTGAGTAACAGAGTTATTGATGTGTTGGAATATCTGGTTCCAATATTTTACCAGTAATAACCTCCAGTAAGTGAACGGAGAGAGATGATTGCAACCAGTCTAGAGAGCAACATGGTGATAAAGGGATATCAGAAACACATGCAGCAAAGCTGAGTCTGAATAAATTCAATGTAAAAGTAACCAGTCTGCCATAAATGCAGCTCTGCTTGTAACAACGTTGTGTTCTTACTATAGAGCAAACAGTAGTGTTCAGCACTCCATTCAAGCAAAGAAATTACTGGGCGGCATTCAAAGTTTCAGACCTGTGAGTGCCTTCGTATTTCTGTGGGTATATATATATATATATATATATATATATATATATATATATATATATATATATGTAACATAGTAATTAAGGTTGAATAAAGACATCGTCCATCAAGTCAAACTATTCCCTTTTTTTTTTTTTTTTTTAACCCTACCTAACAGTTGATCCAGAGGAAGGCAAAAAACCCCAGCTAAAAAAGGGGGGGAAAAATTCCTTCCTGACCTCCAAAGGCAATCGGAAGATCCCTGGATCAACCAGATCTATATGCATAATACCAGTATTCTCAATATTTTTTAGTTTTAGAAACTTATCCAGGCCTTTTTAAAGTATTCAATGAACTTGCCATTACCACCTCTGCTGGAAGACAGTTCCACAGTTTCACCGTTCTCACTGTAAAAACCTTTCCTAACTTGAAGATGAAACTTCTTTCTTCAACCTTAAAGGATGTCCACGAGTCCTCTGATATGACCTATTAGTGAACAATGCACCAGAGAGTTCACTGTATGGGCCATTAATATATTTGTATAAGGTATCATGCCCACGCAAGCCGCCGCTTCTCCAATGGAAACAGCCCTAACTTGTCTAATCTGCCTGCATATTCAAGCCCCTCCATTCCTATTAATTTAGTTGCCCTTCTCTGGACTGCTTCCATTTCCAAGATGTCCTTGTTATGGGATTCCAAAACTTCACCGCATATTCCAAATGAGGCCTTACCAGTGCCTTGTAAGAGGGAGAATAATATTTTTCTCTCTTGAATCTATTCCCCTCTTTATACAAGACATATCTTGCTAGCTCTAGCTGTTGCTACCTGCATGTTTGCTACAGCAAGTTGTTATCTACCGAACCCCCAAATCTTTTCCATTTCAGATGCACCTAACACAGAGTTATTTATGGTGTAGGGGCACAGGGATTATTAAATCCCAAATGCATTTATCAAACATGAATCTCATCTGCCATTCTGCTGCCCATTTTGATAATCTATCTAGGTCTGCTTGCAGCACTTGCACATCATTGGAGTTTCCAAAGCTCTGCATAATTTATGTCATCAGCAAAAACACAGAGACCTGCTCTCAATGCCCCCTTCTAAGTCATTTATAAACAGATTAAACAGAAGCGGCCCCAGTACAGAACCCTGAGGAACTCCGCTTAGAACTTTAGCCCACATAGATGTAGCTCCATTAACCACCACTCTCTGTTTGCGGTCCAATAACCAGTTCTTATCCATGTACAATGTTTTCTTCAAGGCCAACAGTCCTCAGGTATACATTAGTCGCCTATGTGGCACAGTATCAAAGGTTTTGCAAAATCCAAATATACCAAATCCACAGCTGTGCCTGAATCTAACTTCTACTCACTTCTTACATAAAACCAATTAATTTGGCTGGCATGATCTATTTCTCATAAATCCATGCTGACTACTACTAATAAGATGATCTCTGGAGACAAGTCAAGGATATGATCCCTTAACAAAGTTTCCATCACCTTCCCTACCAATGAGTTAGGCTTACAGGTCTATAGTTACCAGGCTGTGAACGACTACCTTTTTGAATATTGGTATTACATTGGCTTTTTTCCAATCCAGCGGCATCCCCAGACAAAGCGAATCTGAAAAGATGAGACACAGTGGTTGCTAGAAAGACTAAGCTCTTTTAAAATCCTAGGATGCAATCCATCTGGTGCCTGGCGCTTATTGATATTAACTTTGTCTAATGATCGTACATATCCTCTGTTATCCAATGTGAACATCTTCATTTCCTCCCTGCACATTGTTACAATCCCTACTGTAAGGATTCTCAAACAGTAAAAACCGATTGTAAAAAACGGTTTAGCAGATTAGCCTTTTCGGCATCCTCTACAACCACCTCAGCTCCATTATTTAATGGTCCCACATTCTCAGTCCTCATTTTTTTACCATTTTATACTTAAAAAACATCTTGGGTTGGACTTGCTTGTTCGGCAATCCGTATTTCATTTTCTTTTTAGCTAGTTAATTGCTTTCTTGCACTCTTATTACAACTTTTGAAGTCCGTGTAAGCCTGTTCTGTGCCTTCTGCTTTCAAAATTTTAAAAGCCCTTTTCTTTTTTCCATTTCCTTTTTACCTGAGCATTAAGCCATGCAGGAGTGGACCTAATTTTTTTAAACTGTTTACTAAAGGTACGATTTGGAAATGTTATAGGTTAATATCCCTTTAAAAGTGGTCCACATTTGCTCCGTATTTTACCTAGAACAGTTCCCCCCAGTCTATGAGCAGAGCGATTCCTTTAAAAGCATAAAATTAGCTTTCCTAAAGTTAAAAGTTTTGTTAAGCCAGTGCACTTTAGTTTTCTGAAACCTCTATTAAATGACACTATATCATGGTCCATATTCCTAAGCTTCCCATTACTTCATCTCCAAAATGAGCTCTGGTTATTAGATATCACCAAGTCCAACAACGCTTCTTTCTAGTAGGAACTTCTACCATCTGTGAAGAAAATGCCATATAGGAAATTTAAGAACTTTATACCTTTTGAGGTACTGGCAGTTCATTACTCCATTCTATTTCAGGGTAGTTAAATCCCCCAACCAAATGCCCCATACCAGCAGCCTTCGCCAATGCATATGGAGATTCATTTCCACCTCTTCCCCGCATTTGGCGGCTTATAACACACCAAACATTAATTTACCTACCTTCTTGCTTCTGTACACAGTTCCACCCATAATGTTCTGCCGCATCGTTTGCTCCCCATCTATTCCATCTTTTAAATTTGGCTTCAATTCCTGGTTAACTACATACATACTCCTCCTCCTTTTTATTAACTCGGTCATGTCTAAATAAGGAGTACCCTTCAATATACTGTCCAGTCGTGTGAATCATTTAGCCATGATTCTGCTATACCAATTACATCATACCTTCCTTTAGAGCTATTATTTCAAGTTCGCCGGTTTTTTCCAGCCGGACTCCTTGCATTTGTAAACATACATTTTAGATTATCAATCATGGTCGTACATGCCTCCTTATCCTCTATGCTCCCCCCTCCTCCTCTCCTCCCTCCGTTGTGTTACTAGCCCCCAGATCCCTAACTTATCTACCCCTGTGTAGTTAAAACGTTATATTATAATATAATATTATATAATATATATATATATATATATAGCTATATATATAAGCTCCAAGGGGACTAAATGAAAATTGCCTCTTTAGATGCTTCCTAAAAGACAGATAAACCCACGACCTGACTTACCCACTGGGAAGATGTACACTGCGGATTATGCAACATGATTTAGGAGGACCACTAACCCTATCCTCTTTTGAGTGTGTTGTTTTTAGCCTTTGTGACATGCTTTTTAATATTTATTACCTCTCACTTAGCATAAACTATATTATCACTAGTCACTTAAACAGGTATTTTTGCCTGTGTGTTGCATTTATTAATAGTGACTTTATGGATACTAATTGCCATATTTGGCATCACTATGTTGTAGAGATTTTCATCATCGAGTGATGCTTTATCTGGTGATATGTTTATGGGGATTACTTTGTATGTTGGTTTAGCACTTTGTTGGTTTGACTCCTGTTTGGATCCGTTGAGATGAGCCTTAAACTACTTTGTTAAAGAGAAATGCAAGGCCTAAAGATTTTCAAAGGTTTATATAAGAAGAAAGAAAAATAAAGATAAAGGTAACAAAGAATGGTAACGCTCCAAGATGTTATAGAGCGTCTAGCTAATAGGAAGTTACCAAAGAGTAAAAAGACTCCCTCCTGAGGCCTTTTGGGGGCTTCCTTAATACCAAATTGGACACATTCATCTCATTCATAACTCAAAACTCCACCTCTACTTAGGATAGTCACACCTGAAGAAAGTCCCAGCCATCAAGTCATGTTATACTAGACTCCTCCTTAGTACCATACTTGTACATCCTGTAGGGGTCAGTATACATCCAGGAATGGATAGTTGATATCACGAGGGTGGCAGTATTATATTCCCAATAAATGTTGGACCATACTCGTTGACTGCTTCCAGGGCGGAGAAAGCCATCCATGGTACTTCATTCATATGGTAATCACTATTGTAAAGTCCATTTGTCGCTCCAAGGTGTGGTTCCCTTTTGCTGGAGTTGCTTGAAAACATGTATGGTGCATCTGTTATACTCTGGACCTATGTTTGTAGCTCCTTTGAAGATTGCATGTTGATTACTTGGGGTATTTACAATCACTGTTGTTAAATCCATTTGTCGCTCCACAGTGTGATTCTAGCTGCTTTGAAGATTGCATGTTGATTAAATCTTGTCTTCTCTTGGTTTGGGATAGACCATATGTTTTTCACTTCAGGGCTTATGTTTGCTAAGCTTATTTATCTACACACAAGCCATGTGACAATATTATAAATACAACTCCGCACACAGGAAATAGTCACAGGGGGGCGTATCACTATCCCTCTATAAGAGGATATTGCACGTGTAACTGTGTGTAGGCTTGATAAATGGTCCAAGAATAGGACCAAACGTTGCCATTGATGTGATGTGAAAAACCACTGTTTGCAAGACCAAGGAGTGCCCTGATTCATTGTGCATATTGTATTATTGGATCCTTCGGAGGCACCCTGGCATGTGTATTGAGGGAGTGAGTGCCAGTCTCTTCCATTGATATATATATATAGCTATATATATATATATAAGACCTGTGAGCCTTCGTATTTTCTTGTGTATATATATATATATATATACCATTGATAAACTGATTCATCTGACATCAACATGCTACTTGCACCACAACAATAATACAGATCATGTAGTTCTGATGACTAGAGAAGAAGGGATGGGTTAATGTAAAATCCCAGAATCCCAGGTGGCACTTACAAATCAGTTGCTTAGATTCTGCATTTTAATTAATAAATGGAGAAAGGGCTATTTTAAACCATTATGCAAACCCTTCTGATTGGTGGACATATCTCCATAGAACTACAAGCACACTGCCACTATAGGAGGAGAGAAATCAATTACTCACACCATAAGAAACACAAAACTGAAAATACTTGAATAACTGTTCCAAAAAAAAAAGAAAAGTGTATTGCAAAAGTACACAGGATAGCGTTCCCTACACCACAGCAAAAAATAGTTTTGGGGTGGACATGCCCTTTAAAAATGGTAGGGGTTAACAGCTAATAAGTACTAATGTGCCCAACGGGCAAAAGGAGGGTGGTGTCTTAAGATAAGCAAATTCAGCATGTACTTCAAAGAATTTAGAACTTTGCAAGGTGATACAAGGTTGTGGTATAAATTCAGAAATAATAACCAGATCATTTATAGCAAATTAAGAAGCATTTCCTGGAATGCTAATTGTTTTTTGGGTGAAGATTCCTTTAAGCTTGGGAGCTCGATCATCTCACTCTACACCAACCCAAGAGAACTCGCATCCCCGATCCTTCAGTAAATAGGGTGGCTTCCCATAAAACACAATATATTCAACTAACCCTTCTTTTAACACTTTAAATCCTTCACTCTACTGCACCCACCCACTTATCTTCTTTCTTATCCTTATGTTCCTGGCTTGTGCCCTCCTGTCCTATGGTGGACATTCCCTTTAACCATCCCAGTGCCAGCAGGATTTCAACTTTGTGCGTGCCCTGTGCAACCAGCATTAATCATATATTCTGTAGGGTTCTATACTATTTTTCAATTTATACCAACCTTCATCTGTGTATTGTATTATATTGTTTGGAATTTGCTCTTACTGAAAAGTGTATTATTTTCTGTAATTTACCTGTTTGTTCTAACACTTTGCTCTCTTCACTATGTACTGGTCTCCTCCCCCCAGACACAGGTTATTTATCAGCATGTTGAATTGGCTAATTAGTTATTTCCAGTCCTGTGGTATGAAACTTTTGCTTTAAATTGAGATCTTTCTAAGGGGGAGAGCATTGCTGTGGGTAGCATGCAAAGTGAATCTTGGGCTAAGTGAAAAGAGGCGTCAACAAAGAAGTAACACCACATGACTCTGCAATTCCAGAACACTTTCCATCAAGCCGATCAGTTTGGAACATCAACAGAGATCCTTCTCCCCTGGTAACAGATTTGTCTTTATTATGGCTGAGTCTCACTGTCATTTTTACTCTATTCCCTAAGCTCACTTCATCTCTCTCTCCTCCATCCTATGTCCTTTTCTATTCATAACTCACCATCTCTGCTCTCTACCTGCTTTCACTGCTCCCATGCATTATACCAGCTCTTTACCAACACTCCATGACCGGTCTGACACAAATAAACGTCACCACCTCAAATCCATCTCACATATCTGGTTTTATTTTTTCTGCTGCTCTTGTTGCTAGGGATGTATCACCTAACCCTGCTCCCTGTATTATCTGTTTCCTATTGTCCCTCGCCCTCTCTCCTTTTTACTCCGCCCTTTTCGTAGATATCCTACGTCCTCTCAACCTTTACGTTTCATATACCCACTTCATACTCCTGCTGTGATCCGTTGTGAGAGCGATTTCCACTTTCTGGATCTATGCTTGATGGCCCACAGACTGTAAACCGAGCCACTTTAACGTCTGGTGGCGAGGGTTGGCCTTCTCCCCCCGTCTGTCGTTTTAATGACATTATCCCTCCACCTGCTTCTCATTTAATCCTTTGAATTCACACTAAAATTTCCCTACCCTTTGTCGCTACATGTAGCTGTGGTCTACAGGCCCCCATTCTTACGACTCCCCCAGCTACATATCCTCTCATGACGTGGGTTGACCAACATGCTTACCTTCTTTCCTCTCCTACTGACAGTCATCTGTTCTATGATTCCTGGGTGACTTCAACTGTCACATTACAAGACTCTGCTCTTATCCTGGCCCTCTCGTTTCCTTCACTTAACATCCTCTTTTGGATCTTCATCAGTGGAAACTACCAGTACACATAAGGATGGCCACTTCGTTGGATCTTGTCTTTCATAAACACCTCTCTGTCTCATTCTTTTGAAAGAACCCATACCCGCTTTAAAGATCACCACTTATACTTCTTTGCCAAACATTCTCCTCCTGTTTTTCTTGACCCACCTTCTTGTGTGTATGTATGTCCATTAATAACCAGGCCCTAGATCTCCCGGTGCTGGCTTTTTGTCTCCTCTAGTCTCTTTACCCTTATGTGCGACTGACACTGACTCTTTTAACTCCTATAACTTTGTCTGACTTGATGCTTTGCTTCCTGCGCCCCTGTGGCTAGTCACCCACAATTTGTTTTTAGTAGGGTGCACACATGATGCTGAGCGGATGTGGAGAAAGTCTTGTTACCCAGGCTGACTTTCTCCATACAGTTTTATGCTACAATGCCTCAACCACGCACTTTCTGGAGCAAAAACAAAAATTACTATTAAGACACTTATAATACTAACAAATCCACTTACGCCGCCTTGTTCTCCATGTTTAACTCCCTTTTTGTCCCTCGCCAACTGACTCTCCTCTCTTCGACACTCCCCCAAAGATTTCCCTATACTTCATATAAACAAATAGAGTAAAACCCATCGTATATAGATTCTACCCTCACCATAGTTCTTAGATTTTTTTACCTAGACCCCCTTCTATGCCTATTGAATCTTTTAGTACTGGGACACAGTCAGGTCTCATCTCTGCTTCGGTCATGTCAGCTTACTACATGTCCCCTCGATCCATCGACACCTCTTTCCTACTGAAACAACTGTAATCATGCAGTCCCCCCCTATACTAACCCAACATATCCAATGGCATCCTTGTCATCTGGTATTTTCCCTTCCTTCTTTTAAACACGCCCACGTAAAACCCATATCAAAAAGGCTCCCTTGACCGATAGCCTCCCAAGCTACTGGAAGTTTGTCTTTTCCGTATTGCTCTAATTATAGTTCTTGGACCCTGTCTGTTCTCCCTCTATACCATTTTAACATTTCCCTGGGAGGACGTCATCAGCTCATTTGGTGTTTTAACTACCATTGTATGCCGATGATGCGCAATATATTTTTCCCCCCCTGCCGCTTAGTCTGACACCCCAATCAACAACATGCTCCGACTGTCTCCATGCTGTGTTCCTCATGGATGGCGCAACCGATGCAGCAAAATAAAATCTGATAAAAACCGAACTAAACCCTGGTCCTATCCCACCTATTTTCCATTTCTATGGACAACACCCCCATTACCCTTTCAGTCGGCACATTGCTTAGGGGTTTAGTTATTATTGACTCTTTCTCTCGTTTTTCAATAACATAAACTATGTTGCTAAAACTTGTGGCTTTCTTCTAGAACATGCAAATATCGTTGATTCTTTCTCTTCAACACTGCTATGTTTATCCATGCTCTCATTCCTAGCACATCAGATTATTGTTCCTTCTGTTCCCATCTTATCCTCTTAGTCCTACTGCAGTATTGGTCCGCTCCTCTAAACAATCGGAAATTAAATCTCTCTCTGCAAGCACATCTACTGGTTCCCCAATTTAACAATACATTATCTAAAAAATCCTTCTCTTAACATGTAAATCCCTTCACTCTTCTGCTCCTTCTTATTTTTTCTCTGTGTACCGATATGTCCCTGCCAATGCAAATCAGCTCATCACAGAAACCATCTCTTATATAGACCCCACACTGCCTCCTCGCGCCGTACAAAGGCAAGCCAGCCCTAAAATGAAAAACTTTACATCAGGTAATCACCCCCAAAACCCCTAAACGGTAATAGTTTGAACCTGAAATATTATATGTCTAACATGAAATCCTGCACACATGTCCTGTTTTCTCTGTTTCTGCTTCTTGGTTCTTCCAGTTAGCAAAAATTTGAAAGTGTGAAGAATCACACTTATTAAACATGTGGTTTGAAAGAACATAGGGGGTCAGAAAAGCGGGGATATAACAACGGTGGCCTAAAGGTGGTAAAGTAGCAAGACATATACAATAAGTAATTACAAAAAATGGGAAGCCCAATACCCCTATAACCACCCCAAAAGAGGAGTGGGCAACCGAACTCTGGACAAAGAATCCCAAAATAACTAAATGGCAAAAAAGGGGGTTAAACGTCATTAGCAAATGTCAGTTATGGACAGTTATAGATTCTTTCTCTTCCAACTAATGTATGTTTATTCCATGCTCTCATACTATTAATGTCTCGATATTGTTACCTTCTGCTTTCTGGTCCTTCTACTTTCCCATCTTTCTCCTCTTCAGTCCATACTTAACTCTTGCCGCACATATTGTCTCGCTCTCTAAACAATCGGGAAATTTAAATTCTGCTATCTGGCGCACATCTACTGGTTCCCCATTAAAAAACGCATTCATTATTATCTACAAAATCCGTATCTTAACATTTAAATCCCTTCACTCTTTCTGCTCTCCTGATATTTCTTCTCTTGTGTCCCCATATGGTCCTGCCTGTACCATCAGCTCATACAGGGTGTAGATTCCAAGCATATATTATTTTTTGGGCGGTTATTTCTAATATGAGGGGTTTGTTTAGTTGACAAATCTGAAAAAAATGCTGTATTGTTGTAATTTGTAAGAGGCCATTGTTCATGGCCACTTTGTGGCTAATTATTCCACGTCAGCGTGGTAACCATAAGAGGGCATCATACTGTTGTTCAAGCACAGTGGGAAAAAATGCGACTTCTACGAAAAACGGCGCCCAACCAATTGATGGTATTGAAGAATAAACTACAGAATTACGTGATAAAATGGGTATGATTAGAGAAATATATGGTTTGGGGAAAAAAAATGCAGACAGCAAAAAAATTATTAAGCCCAAAATCTGAATAGGTTCTGAGCCATTGGCATGTCTCACTTTGTGACCATCGCTTCCACGTCTGCCGTGTTGTAACCACGCAATTGGCATTTACCGCTGATTCAGGACATTTGGGAGATTGATAGTTCGTAACTTTTTTTTACCTTCCATCAGGGTTTTGGCAGGGATTTCTGAAAAAATGAACAAAAAAACAACTTCAAAAAGGTAGAAAAAGTGCAAACTTCTTTGAAGAAACTGCGCCCACACCATGAGGAAGAATGAACAAACTACAGCGTTACATAGGCTGAAGGTGTTTGTGTAGATTTCAGGAAGGTATAGGTTTGTGGGGGTTATTTCTGAGTTACGGGGGTTTTTGTGAAAAAAAAAACTGAAGACTATCAAAATAGAGTTGGCTAAATATTTTCGTCTCGAGGACATCGTGCATTGTCTCACTTTGTGGCCTTTTCGCGTCACGTGTATAACCCCACAAAATATGCATACCGTTTTGATCAGGCATTTGGGAGCTTAATATTTAGTAACTTTTTTACAGCCATGAGGTTGTAAGCATGATTTCTACTTTTTGAGTGAAGTTTGTTTTTGGTTAATTTTTTCAGACAAATGCGAACTTCTACGAAGAAACTGCGCCCAACCATTGATGGTATAAATGACAAACTACAAATGTTACATTAGCTGAAGGTATGACATTTCAGGAAATATATATAGTTCTGTGGGGGGCTATTCTGAGTTACGGGAGAGTGTTTGCAGTTTTTTCCCAAGACTGTTCCAAATTCGGATTGGCTAAATATTTTAGCTATTGTGAGCCATAGGGATTTGTCTCACGTCGTGGCTATTCGCTTCCACGTCTGTGTGTGGTAAACCAACACATAGGCATTACCATTTGTTCAGGGGGACATTTGGGAGATGATATTTGGTAACTTTTTTTTTTTTATTACATGGGGTTTTTGGAGATGATTTCTACCTTTTGGATGTTTGTGTTAATTTTTTTGAAAATCGGATCTGGTAACAGTTGCAAACTTCTCGAAGGAACTGCGGCCCACACCATTGATGGTATGAATGAACGAACTACAGGTACATAGCTCTGAAGGTTGTTTGTAGATTAAAATATATAGTTTGTGGGGGGTTATTTTGTGGGGAAAAAAACTGCAGACTGTTCAAATACAAAATGGCTAATTTGTTTTTGCTGCTACTGACATTTGGCACTGCGTCACGATTGGGTTAGTTTGATGCCATGTTTCGGGTACACCCTGAATGTGGCATACGTTTTATTCGGGAGGGGTGAGGCTTTCATATTTGAGATGCGTTTGTTGAAACTTTACTCCCACAGTTTTTTAGCTGAATGAAATTTGCATTTGATTTTGTCTCTGAGTTTACAGTTGCGGAAAAAAAAAAAAAAGGAAAATGTGAGAAAAGAAAATAAACTTCAAAGCTGCGCCCGGGTATCGGCATTTTGATCGAAACTGAACCTACACCATAAAATCACTCGCAGTGTGTAGTTTATTTTAAGTTAGTTGATTTGGTAGAATTTCTATGTTAAACTGTCATTACGTGGTATTACATTGATTTAGTGTAAATTTGAAAGGTTTTGCAGTTTTAGTTTGGGGGGGGGTTCTCTTACAGGAAAAGTGGGGCCTACCTACATATATCTGGATCATTGTACTCTGAGATCAGAGCTTTAGACACAGTAGATTTTTTGTTTGCGTAATTTTACCTTAAGATAACTATAAATAAAAACATGGGAAAAATTCATGAACATTTGCAAATCTATTTTTTTCCCAGTAAAATTTACAGAAAAACAGTCCAAAACTTGATACTGTGTTAAAGTTACACTTTAAAAGTACAAAATCCTTGATGAAAATTCTTCTGGCATTAATGCAAAAAAAAAAAAGGAGGATTTTATGTTTGACTCACCGTAAAATCCTTTTCTCCGAAGCCGTAAGGGGGACCCAGGAACACAGGCGGTGAAGTACATCACTTCTTCTTAAGGGCGGACACTTAAGAACACTTGAGGCTCCAGTGCTCCTCCCCTCCTATAGTAAACTCACCAGCACCGGAAGCCTCCTCAGTTGGTCCCAAAGAGGGAGAGAAAGATAAATAACAATAGAAACAAGAACAGTGAACAGGCAAACAGGCAAAGGGGCACAATCATGTCAACAAAAGCGGCTGGGAATTACCTGGGTCCCCCTTACGGCTTCGGACAAAAGGATTTTACAGGTGAGTGAAACATAAAAATCCTCTGTTCTCCTAAAGCCTACAGGGGGGGACCCAGGAACACAGGGGACGTCCCAACAGTCCCGAAAGGAAAATAGGGATGGGAAAAATTAACCCGAAGAATCAAACTCGGCGGTTCTAAAGGATACGTCTGCTTAAGGCAGTATCCGCTTTATGTAAATACCTCAGGCGGGTTAAATGGGTGGTTTTTTAAAATTTTATAAACGTGGGAATTGACGACAAGTTGCCGCACCAAACATATCGGTCCACCGAGGAGGCCATGACGAGACACCCAAGACGATCCAACTGCAATGGTTTAGAGGGAGCTGTAACCAGCAAGGGAAGGAACAGCCTCAAAACTGTAAGTAGCAGAGGACCAATGTTAGTAGGACCATAATCCAGTTGGAGGAGGAGGCCCTGACCATCGGCGAGGCCCTGCCAGGAGAACGAATATGCCTGAGAGGAATTTTTTTTTTGTTTTTTTTGTATGCCTTTTGTGCGAGAGCAATGTAAGTTCTCAGAGGCTCTGACCACATTGAGACATGTATATGTCGTGCTTCCTGGAAAGAAGGGATTAGGAAGAAAGCTGGGGAACAACAATTTTCCTGATTAATTGGAAGATGAGAGAAAGAAGGCATGGAGGGCGGAGAACCACCCCGCCCTGTCTGAATAAAAAGTTAGGCTGATGTGTGTTCCACCGAGAGAGCCTGTCCAATTCCGAAGCCAGTATTATGGGAGAAATGGCCAAAAGAAAAACAGTCTTCCAGGAAAAAGAAGAGAAAGAAATATATTGAACGCGTTCAAAAAGGAGGTCTCTTGAGCGCCTGAGACTAGCATAAATCCCAAGGTTGGACTGGAGTGCGAACCGCTGGGCGTAAATATGCTACTCCAGGTAAGGGTTATCTCCTTCCTGTCACCAATTTCCGATGGAAATAGATGGACAAGGCTGAAACTTGCCTTTCAGGGCCCCCCGTCAATCAAAACACTTTTGTAGACGCCAAGTTGTAAAGTATTCTGGACTTAGAACAAAATATGGACAAGGATGGGAAAATCCCTTGGACGAACTCCAAAAAACTTAATTTTTGCCAAAATCTGTAATTATAAAACTGTGCCGAGAAGGCTTTCCGCCACCACATCGTCGGAATAGCTGAGGATGAGAGGAACTCCGCGTCTTCTTCAGTATGGCTGGGATTCAATGCGCATGCCATTTAAATGGAGGCGGTTGTAGGTCGGGGTGTATGAAGGGACATTGTACAAGCAGGGTATGGTCTTAGTGGAAGAGACCATGGTTCCTCGATTGTATCATGGAGAGAAGATCAGAGAATCCCAAGCCCTCATTCGGCCATCGCGGAGCAATGAAGATGATCGGAGTCTTTCCACTTTTTATCCTCTTTAGGATCCTGGGAATCATAGGTGTTGGAGGAAACACGTAACCCCAAGCAAAAAATTCCAAAGGGTACCCCAGAGCATTCTATCGGGCCGCTAGCGGACCCTTGTTTTGGACACAGACACCGGAACTTTGCGATGGATTGTGTCGGGAAGCCACAGGTCCGGTGTTCCCCATCTCAGCACCATCAATTCCAGGAACACTCCGGGGGTTGTTTTTTGTAACTCCCTTCCCCAGAATAGAGGGACTCGACTTAGGAAATCTGATTCGTGTGAACGCCTCAAGGATGTAGATTGCTGATATCACCGGAAATAAATACTCTGCCCAGGTTAAGATCCGGAGAGCTTCTGCCATCGCTAGTTATGCTTCGTCGTGCCCCCCCCTGATGCTTTATGTATGCCACGACCGTGGCATTGTCGGACTATGTGCACATTTGCCACTTCAGCCAGTCTGTCCAGTGGGAATAAGCTAGGAAAAGATTTCGCCTTTCGCAATTTCGCAGGATGTTATCGCAACTGGGACTCTTACGAGGTCCAGGGCCCTGGACAGAATCGCAAAACCACCCCCATCCCCGGAGGGATGGCGTCCGGTCACACAGTCCAACGGGGAAGCACAGTGCTTTTCCCGTGAAAGGTGGTTCGCCAAGGTCCCACCAAGTAGCAAAGTCAGAATCGGAATGAGGAAAGGTGATACAAGAGTCCCAGGACTGTTAGAGGATTGGTCGCAACAACTGAGAAGATCTTCTGACTGAAGAGGGCGAAGGTGGAATAGTAGAAGCGTACGGAACAGCTTCCACTGAGGACACCATCTTTCCCCCCAGGCGCCACAGCCTGCGATTCAGGGGTCTTGGCGGTTTTATGTTTTTCCAGCGTTTATTTGGTTAAAGGCCTAAATGTTAAGCTTCGCAGGGCGGGCGATCTTGTCTTGAGCTAGATAGACAAAGCATCTTTGACTGACCATGTTGAACAGCATTCCAGAAGATCATCATTTCGAGGGAATGGAGAGGACTTTGCTCGATTATGCTCCATACGAATCGGGATGATAAGGTTGCCAATGCACTGAGATACCCGACGCTGAGCTAGGTCGAAGGAGGTATGCGTTTATCAACAGGTCGCCAGGTAAGAAGTACAAAGTAGTCCCTGAAGCCGAAGAAGAAAAGAAAGGCTCCGCCTGGAATGTCATCAATTTGGTGAAGACCCGGGCGCAGGAAAGCTAGTCAAAAACGGCAATGGCGTGAATTGGATGGAAGTGTCGAGGTACCATATAAGCAAACCTGAGGTAACGGTGGTTTGTCCGGTCCAGATGGGAATGTGAAGGTCGCATCCGGAATTCCAGGGAAGCGAGGGGAAAAAGGAAGGTAAAAGTCTTTGGTTTTTCTTTTTTTTTAATCGCTAAGATTACCTAACGCAGGGAATTCCATTTTGAATTTGAACGTTTTGTACGTGGACAGTGGTGCCTTGAGCTAAAAACTGGTCGAAAGCTCCGTCATTCTTTGGAACCAGGAACAGATTTGAAATAAAAGCCCTGAAAACTTCTGAATTTCTGGGACCGGAGCTTGCACGCAGCCTTGTTTAGGGCCTTGAGCTGTTGACGGCGGCAGCGAGGAAAAAGAGGGAATCCAAAGGAAGGGAAAGAAGAAAAGAGGAGGTCAAGAAGAGAATTCTATCCGGGTAGCCTCTGGTATTACCTCCCATAGTCCAGGGAAGTTGTGGATGGAGTGCCATTCATTGAAGAAAAAACGAAAGGAGGAGGACCCCCAACCCCAAGGTGGAGGGCGGATAGTCATGCCTGCTTGTGTATCGACCCCCTGCTTTCAAGCCCCCCTCGCTTGGCAGGCAGGAGGGGTATTAAGGGTCTTTGTCCTGTCACGCTGGAAAGGGGGGTTGGTAGCCTCGGAACTTAGAGGTTTGTATTTTTTAATCGGCAAGCTCTGGGGTGACGAAAGGAGGAAGAAGATAACGTCGAAAGGGATGGGATAATCAACGTGCTCTAGTCTGAGGGAGAAGAGAAAGAAAGAGAAAGGTTTACTCCTACCCGCCAGGGGCTTGTTGCAATAATATTTTCAAGTTCCAGGAACCGAACCAGGAGGCGCCCCCCAAAAAAGGTAGGCTGGTAATTGGCCTTCTTGGATGCCGGGGTCTGCTGCCCCGCCTTATATTAAGCCATTAAATCAAGATCGTCCTGGCCGCTGTGGAGGCCGCAGATGATCATGCAATTACAGACAGCTAGTTTCAAAGAGATGCATCCCCTATATGGCTGCATCAGATAATTGTTGGATAATATTAATTAAGTGACGTCTGAAGATTCTGAGCCAATGCTTGGTGATAAAGCTGGTCCAGCCACGCTTCCATAAGCTTTGGCCACCAAAGCGAGGCAGCAAAGGTGGGTCTGAGGGCCAAAGCCCCTAAGCGCGAAGGATGTTCAGCAGGCCCTCCAAACGTCTGTCCTTGGGGTCCTTAAAGGTAGCGGCCCTGCCAAGGGAAATAGCTGTCGGCCTAGAAGCCTAGCCACCGGGGGGGTCGACAGCGGAAGGCATTGGACAACTTATACACATCCTCCTTGGGGAAGGAAGAAAAGGAAACAGTGTTTGGAAATTTCTGGAAAAGTGAAGCTTCTTTTTCCAATTCGATTATTGTTTTCTGGTACGGAATGAATAAGGATTTGGCAGGATCACTATATGAGGTCAGAGTGCTCCTCCCCTGACCTATATTTAACTCACCAGAACCGGAGCCTCCTTAGTTGCTTAAAGTGTCCGCTCCTGAAGTGAGGTACTTAACCCATGTGTTCCTGGGGTCCCCCTGTAGGTTGAGAGAGAAATAACACTGTGGTCACTGAACAGGTTTAATGGGTAGGTCCTTTACGCCTTTACTATAAAGCACGGAGGATGGCCCTCTTCCTGATTTTTAAAAAGCAAAGGGCTGGGGGGGAAGGAGAGCCCTATTATATGGATCCAGTGTGTAAGTTATGAGAAATGCAAAAGTTTGCTAATGGTAATTAAAAGTAAAAGAAATGAAAAAGGTTTAGGACGTTAGGCATTCCAGCCTGGGGGTTACCCTTGACGTGGTTGGAAGCCTTTTCATTTGTGTGATCCAGTAATGTAAAAACCCCTTTGTTTATAATGTATTGCCATGTGCAGGGGATAATGAATGTATGGGGATATGAATGTGCATTGATTATCTTGCGGAGCAGTATGATCCTTTATTCATGTGCTATGTTGGTAGGCTCATGATATAAGAAAGGGTTTGACTTTCTTTTTATTGAAATGGTTTGTCTATACAGGGACCATTTAAAGCTGTTGTACACACACAGATTTTCGAAAAATGACAGATGGGCATCGCAAGTAATTCCTGTCTGCTATTTTTCAAAGATCAGTGAACACACAGACCCAAGTGTGGCTGACTCTCCTATGGGAGATACCACGGCCAGGGGGAGGAAATTTACGGTCTTCCTGAGCGGTTTGCTCGGCGACCAGACGCGGGGTCGTTTTTCTGGAAAGCCGCCCACACAAGTGCCAACCAGTATCAGGCTCTTTAACCGTATGTGTGGTACATAGCTCTAGATCAAAAGGCAAATTTCGTTTAATGGGCCACAGCACAATGCAACGCAAAGCAAACCCAATCCATGCAATATCATGTGGAGTTCGTTGAGTTGGGGCAGCGTTTTTTTTTTTTGAAAAAACCTTGAGAGATTTAAAACGTGGAACGCAAATCACCAAGCTGCACCCGTTGTTTTCGGCTGCCTTGTTTTCAAGGATATGAAAAAAAAAAGCATGCCGCAAAAAAAAGTGCAGCCGGTTGGCCCTTAACCCCGAACAGTTTGCGAGGTTGGTTGGTGGTGGCCAGCTAAGAGTGTCTGGAAAGATTTGTGTTACGGGTGTCATCTCGACTTTAACTCTTTAATATGGGCGTATTCCCTCTAGTGTGGGGGGTTGTATGTAGGTCTAGTGGAATACGCACTGTTTGTATTTTTGTATTGTAGTAGATCTCTTGGCATTTTTAAGAGCTTACTAATGCTTTTTGTGGATGGTATAGGCGTGTTTTAAGAGGAAGATAAAATGCCAGAGTTGACGTTGAATATTTGGTTAGTAACGGGACAAAGGGAAAAGAAAAAAGAGTGCTCTAATTACCGTACTTTAGGAGGGAGGGCCCATATGGGATTACATGGGATGGGATATAGTAAGGGTGACATGTAGTTGACGGGGCCCCCAGGACCAGACAGAGAAGAAAGCAGGGGTGATGAGTGAGAGGAATCTCATGATTAAAAAGATTCAAGAATCGAAATATAACATGTCGATAAGGAAGTAAGATTGTGAAATATAATTTCTATTCTGTGTTAAAAGGACAGTTGATATGTCTTAAATAAAAAGAGTTTGAGCATAAGGAAGAGGAGGAAGAGGGAAGGATGAAGGTGGGGAGGGTAGTAAGAAAAGGAGTGGCGAAAGAAGG
>JAACNH010003659.1:0-27802 GCA_019447015.1 Hymenochirus boettgeri
GTTTTTTCGTATATCAGAAATCAGACCCATTTACTGTAAGTCATTGGGGAGGTATAAATAGCAATAGTCACTTACTGTACATGGCTCTGGGACCTAGGTAATAGTCTGCGAAGCAGGTACAAATAGGCAGAACTTCCGCATTCCACATTCGATAATCATCCCATATTCTAGGTTTGCAAATTCTGTTAACCTCCCATACACAGAATTAAGGCTTGACAAATTCAATATTTCTCCCATGTAGGGGTTAACGAGTTTAGTAAATCTCCCATATATGGAATTGAAGGTTTACAGTCATTCGAAAAAATTCCCTCTACGTGTCGTAACAGCCTCGAGAATTTAGAGGTCTACTGTCGGTACCCCTCAAATGTATCGTTCTACTGTCGGTAACCCTCGAATGTATAGTTTCTAAAACTGTCGGTAACCCTCGAATGTATAGTTCGACTGTCGGTAACGCTCGACATGTATAGTTCTACTATCTACTTAATTCTACTGTCGGTAATCCTCGAATGTATAGTGTCTCTACTGTCGGTAACCTCGAAGGTATAATTCTAAACTCTCGGTAGCCCCCTCGAATGTCTAGTGTCTAATACTGTCGGTATAACCCCCTGAATGTATGTTGTTCTAACTGTCGGTAATACTCCCTTGAATTAAGTTTTGGTAACCCTCGAATGTATTTTTCTACTGTCGGTAACCCTCGATGTTAGTTCTATTCTACTTCTGGTAATCGCGTCTATGTATGGTTCTAATAAAACTGGGTCGGTAACCCTCAAATTATGTTCTACTGTCGGTTAACCGCTCGAAGTAGAGTTCTACTGTCGGTAACCCGTCGAATGTATAGTTCTAAACTAATGTCGGTAACGCTCGGAATGTATAGTTCTACTGTCGGTAAACCCCCTCAATGGTATAGTTTCTAAACGCTCGGTATCCCTTCGAATAGTATAGTTCTAAATTCTACTAGCTAAAATTCCTCTAACTATACTAAAATTTCTAAATTTAAAATCTACTCTTACTCTGTGTTTTCTACTGTTCGTAAAACCTTTGAATGTATGGTTTTGGGTAACCCGTCGAATGTATAGTTCTAACCTACGAGACTGTCTGTACCCTCGAATGTAGAGTTCTCTAAACTGTCGGTATACCCTCGAATGTATGTTTTTTAACTGGCGTAACCCCCTCGAATCGTAGAGTTCCTATGTCGGTAACCTCGAATGTAGAGGTCTACTCTGTCGGTAAACCTCTAAATGTAGAGTTCGGGTAACCCTCGAATCGGCCAAAACCTTTGAATGTATAGCTCTATTTTTGGTAAAAACCCTCGAATGTAAGATTTCTAACTGTCGGTAGCCCTCGATGTATAGTT
The DNA here is from genome assembly GCA_019447015.1 of Hymenochirus boettgeri. Taxonomy (NCBI): domain Eukaryota; kingdom Metazoa; phylum Chordata; class Amphibia; order Anura; family Pipidae; genus Hymenochirus; species Hymenochirus boettgeri. The sequence continues at coordinate 1,355 of JAACNH010003659.1, forward strand.
CGACTGTCGGTAACCCTTCGAATGTGATAGTTCAAACTGTCGGTAAACCCTTGAATGTAGATTTTGTAACCCTCGCTGTATAGTTCGAACTTGTCCGGTCAAAAACCCTCGAATGTACTTTTCTAGATTGGGTCGTGTAACGCTCGAAGGTATAGTTCCTAACTGGTCCGGTAACGCCCTCGAATGTATAGTTCTAACTGGCGGTAACCCTCGAATGTATAGTTTTTTCTAACCTGTCGGTAACCCTTGACTGTAAAGAGTTTGGTAACCCTCGAATGTATCGTTCTACTGTCGGTAAACCCTCAGATGTTGAGTTCTACTAGACTACTGTCGGTAAACCCTCGAATGTATAGTTCTACTGTCAGTTAAACCCTCAATGTATAGTTCTAAGCTGTCGGAAACCCCTCGAATGAAAGAGTTCCTACTGTCGGTAAACCTCGAATGTAGAGTTCGGTAACCCTCAAAATCGGCGGGCCAAAACCTTTGAATGTATGCAATCTCGTTTTGGTACCCCTCGAATGTAAGTTCTACTGTCGGTAACCCCCCTCGAATGTAGAGTTTCTGTAACCCTCGAATCGGCCAAACCTTTGAATGTATAGGCTCTATTTTTGGTAACCACTCGAATGGGTTAGTTCTAACTGTCGTACCCCTTGAATGCAGAGTTCCTACTGTCTGGAAACGCCCGCTCGCATGTCGGGGTTCGGTAACCCTCGAAATCGGCCAAAAAACCTTTGAATGTATAGCTCTATTTTTGGTAACCCTCGATGTAGAGTTTTGTAACCTCGAATGCAGAGTTCCCGTAACCATTGAATGTAGCTTGGCGCAAACTCGACATTTTCCGACCATGAATAAGAAGTGTTTAAAGGGCTATGTCCACCCGCCCACCCCTAAATTAGACTTTAATATTATGCCTCCCCCCCATGTCCCCGCAGCCCCAACCCGCATGGTTGTTTTTTTAAAACGCTCCCCAACTCTTACTTAGCCCCTCCCCCCCCCGTCGATCCTCCGCCGCACTGGCCGGCCTCGCTGCGGAATGCAAGCAGAGGGGCGGACCGGCAGTCGCTCTGGGAGTTTGTCTGAGCGGCAGCCAATCACGACGCGCTGCCGTCATTCATGCAGCGGAGGAAAGCGGAGAGGTAAGTAAGAGTTTGGGGAGCTTTTTAAAAAAAAAAAACAAACAGTGCGGTTGGGCTGGGGACATGGGGGAGCACAATATTAAGGGGGATTTGAGCAGGGGGATAGGTATCGTAAGAAAGCGGTATGGAGGATGGAGTGAGAGGGAGTGGGAGGTATGGGGGAGAATGGCTGCAGTCACCTCATGGGCCAACACATATCTACCTTAGCCGTCTAGCAGGCAGTGTCCTATCTTGACTCTGCTAGCCGTCCTGGTGTGTCCGTTTTTTTTTGGAACTTTGTGGGGATACAGGAGAACCCATATGGCGTTGGGATTTGAGGGTCATGATAAACTACCTAACAGGTGGTGGGGGGGGGGCCACAGTATTTGGTGGGGATTATAGTTTTGGGGGGGGACATTGCCCTTTAAACGTTTTGGTGATAGTGCTTGTTACGCAGAACCATTTTCCCATGTGCCACAGCCTTGTCCAGTAAGTTACGCTTGTTAGCCTGATCTGTTATTGATGCTAACTTTTCATACTTATTGGTCCCACCTTGACTTAATGGGGTTGTTTCCAAACTTTCGTTCGAACTTTTAACTAGAATTCGCCCCTCTCTATAGTGGACACTCATATTATCAAGATTAAGACTGAATGCCCCTACCACAATACTGTGGGCATAAGATTTAGAGTTCCCAAGGGTTAGAGACAGAACACCTGTGAAAGTTTAAATGCAACACCCGAGCACTAAGCTTTTGTAATTACAAACATCTGTTTTCGTCAAGGCCCGCGTCACAATGTGGGAGATATAGAGGAATGTGCGTGTGGGGATGCGTGCCAAAGGGTGAAGTGGTTGCTGTGCGCACAACTGAGGTGTTATAATTGTTGCCGTGTATTACACTTTGATGGCCGACACGCCTTTTCAGAGGGGCTCTGCCATCCCCTTTCTCTGTGCCAGTGCAAAACCTTGCAACGAGCCCCGCTGAACAGCCGTTTTGCCAAATTATCCATCCACGGCACGATTATCCGGCTGAAACGGGCAGCGCTACACATTGTGCTTCAAACGGGTTCGGCCCACCGCAATCATTCTGTGTAATGAAGCTTAAAGTGTCACTAGACGACTATCGTCAAATCAAAAATATCAAAAATGATTGTCCTCCAGTGTCCTCAGTAGGGCAACTTTTTAACATCACAGTGCACAGTAGCCTTCCCTGGTTTTTGCTGATGATCCATACATTCCTGTCCTTTAATTCCTTTCTGTGGGCTATATTTATAACCGCGCGGAAAGCGCAATTTAGCGATAATGGTGCATTTATCAGTAATTTGCGGCAGAATTTTGGTGAACCGTTCATTAATTAGCGTAGAAAACCATGCGGTGTAAATTCACGATTCGCAGGTCAGGGGCGTAAATCATACGATTGTTATCATACATTTAGGAACGCTATTTGATAATTCGATAGCGTAAGAAAATTAAGATTGTTTTAAACTGTCATAAAGGGCGTAGCACCCTAAAAAGCATACAGCTTTATAAATATACCCTATGAAACTAAATCAACCGTAAGTGAGAATATTTCTGGCAAGGCAAGGTTTTCCGCAATATTACTACTCAACCTGCTTGAAACACTTCCTGGTGACCAGCGTTGTGGTCATGGAACCAGCCTCTAACTGCATGCTTCCTTTTTTTTTCTGTGTCATGTACTTGTTCCTGTACTTCACAGTTTTATGACTTAACGGGTAACTATACTTGTAATAATTTCACTTTTTAAAAATGTAGCATTGGACATTCCAACCTCCCAATATTGTTTTTTCTGATGAGCTACATTAGTGTACCTGGGCCTCTCCCCTATATTTATTAGTGCTGAGCCTCAGGAGGGCATGGCATAAATTACTTTGGGGAGGGGGTGGTTAAACAAATTACCAATCTTACCGACCTCCCTCCGCAGTCTTTTATTGTATCTGTTTTTTTGACTAAACTTTATCTCATTATATCTTTCCATTAGGTGAGCATGCTTCTCTTCTTCTCCATTTGGGTCGGAGAGGGGAGGATCAGTAGGCTCAAGGGGATGTCCCTCTCAACCTACGAGGAAATGTTCCCAGCATTACTAGCTTACAGACGCAAGGCCACAATGGTGACCCAAGGGCTAGTTTACAGGACAGACTGCAGGCGTTTTTTTAATCCTAACTTTTCAAAAGACACAGTTTCCGTTAAACTTCCTGTGATAGTGACGCCTTTGGATTCAAAAAAAAAACTTTTAAAAATAAACAAAGATATTAACCTAAACAGTAATAAAGACATGTTACATAGATAAAGAGTAACATGGAGTTATAAAGGTTGTGTGTCTATGAGACTCATATAGGCAGAAAGCTCTTTTATATCTTTTAATATTTTAAGTGCTGGGGAGCAATGCTGATAGTCGTAGTTTTCAAACATCTGTTATCTAACCCTACACTGTGTTTAATCATTCTTCCATCTTTTGGGCCGGTCAATTGTACTGCTTATAAATAACACTGAAATTGGTGGCGTGGCCATAATTCAACAATCGTGGTTTTATGATCCAGGGGTTTAACGACTGGTATTTGCCCTGTGAAAACAGTTTTAAAAAAAAAAAACCTGTCCGTGGGTCTATTTAACAGCCTACTGGCCTAAAACTGAAAAAAATCCATTTTCTTTCCTGCAAGGGGGGTGATTTCGGACCTGATTGTTTGCTGTCCACCCAAACTGCCTAATAGATCCCTACTCCTATTTGTTAGAACAGGTATTTAAAATGCCTTGATGGATTGGATCGTTGAGAGCTGGACACTACACTGCAAGTTCACATTTCCACAGAACAACCCACATGGTTAATTTGGGCATTATCCAACGTGACTACCTAATACTTCACAAACCAGAAAGCTTACAAATGAGGATTAACTGTAATACCCGTAAGCCAGAAATATTTCCAGAATCTGTAAACAGTAAGAACATGACTGGCAATAAAAATCTAGACTACTCCTTTAAGGAAAAAAAATATTCCTTAGCTTGCCTTTTAAAATACAGTTGCAATGGAGCATTTTCTTGGTCAGTAGACTGCAATTTAATGTTGATAACAGATGTACGTATTAATATATTATATATAATATATATTATATTGAGAGCGGAGATAGAGAGGCCCATTGTTGAAAATAGTGGATGGCCTGGAGGAGGTTGACTGGTGAATTGGCTGGAAGTCTGGCTATTGGTAAATAAAGAAGCAACTGTATCTAAACCTACTCAAAGAAGCTTGTCAAGCTTTACCCCATACACACTGCATTCAGGGGTCTGGGACAAATATTGGTTGTTTCAAAAAACAATCTCCATGTTTACCAGCGTTTAAATCAAAGCATTTAGTGTATTGTGAATATTAAAATAAACATATGTTTTGTGATTCACAATTATATAATAATGATTTTTTATTTCTTTCTTTCTCCAATTTTGGGTAATTACAACAAACCTGTTGATTTTTAGCTTTAATTATCTTCAATCTCTAGACCCTATTAGAGGATTGTGAACATCAGCACCCCTCAGTATAATAATTCCTGAACCTACAGTTCTCCATAAAAGCAGCAGAAACTAGTTCCTACCCTCCAAGGCTGAGATATAAGATTTATATAAAAGTCTCTAATCTATGGGTCAGTTTCTTTGGAATCTGCTCACACCATAAAATAAAGACTTCGTATAAGTGCTGAATATTTCCAGCCGTGTCGGTGTAAGGGAGTAACTTTTTATGTTTTTATATGGTTGTAACTATCTTGTTGGATGGGTGGGGTGGGGGGGGGGGTCCTAGGTGCATCAGATAGGTGGGTGTTGTACCCTGGTCTGTGTGGGAAATTGGAGGTGTGTTATTTTGCATTTTACACCATACTACATAACAACTATTTTGAGAATTTAAGTATGGTTGGCTTTGGAACTGAAGGTTAGGGTTGGGTTGCTGGTGGTGTCTTAGTGGGGTTAGTTGTGTGTGTGTTGTGTTCTTACTGTATGTGCTTTAGAGCATCAACTCAAACCCTGCATTGGTGTGTCCCACTCCTAATAGACCCTTTCTCATACTAACCCCAGTAGGTAGCAAGCTTATGTCATCTGGCGCTCTTTGGCAGAAATGAGCAGTCTTTGTGCATTCAGAGATATTAATAAGTTATTTCTCTGTCTTGGGCAAGGAGGATTTGAATTTTTTGTCTTCCCTGTAAGGAATTAAACATTAGTTTATTATCAAACATATATTGCAATCCTCATGAACATTCCCAACTCTTACTGTATTCATTTCATACTTACTTCCCTTAAAAAGCACAATCCACTAATTATTGATTACTGCCTGAGATACGTTGGGTTGACCAGGGATCACTTGCCCATAAATAGCCTCATAAGGAGCTCTCACATTTCTCCAGTCTACAGAACCAGCCCTTAGGAAGAAAATAAACACGATTACTTTACTTCTTTTATTTAGAAACCAAAACTAAACAAAATCCAGCCTTGCTGGGATATTCCATCTCTATACATAGACAGAAGGGCAAACAAACCCCAGCATCAAACATGTCCACAAAAATGCCACAATGTCATTAAAATGCAATTGTATCCCCCAACAGACATGTTTCTTTAAACATTAAATGTCCAAGTTTTACCACCCCATTGTGTCTTTTTTTCTTGTCTGAAAATGTGTTTGTAAATATTAATGGGCATTTTAAAGGGCAATTAAAACTCCATCTTTCCCTTCCCCCCCGCAACCCCCCCTGTGATAGTACAGGGGGAGTATTTTAGGGTGAGTGAGGACCCAGTGGATACATAATTGGGCAAAGATAAAACCCCTGAAGTTACTTACCTGAACCTGGGGTCCCTTGGTCCCCTCGCCGCTCTGCTGCTGGTGCTGGCGCCGCACAACTCCACAGTGCTCTGCGGTTCTCCCTGGAGGCGGCGATCACGTGACAAGCCTAATTACCCCCCCTGGCAAGCCGTGACCAGGAAGACCCTCACACTCCTATTTTTGCTCGAAAGTACCAAGGGCAGCACTTCATGGGGTGAAGGGACCGGGTCAGTTTAAATCACTTCAGGGGGCATCTTTAGCAATTCGTTAGTAATAGCGAAACTAGGGTTTGGGGGGGGTTGGTGTGCATTGCAATAAAAAGTTTTTTTTGCTGGACATCCCTTTAACGCTGGGGAGTGGGGGCTTAAAGTTTTACTTGCCCTTTAGCAACTTTTTTTTTTGTATTGATGATCTAAACATAAAACAAATCACCCACTTCTATTTATCAACAGTTTTTTTTAATCTTTTTTTATTTTACAGTTTGATTCACAGTCTTTCAATCGCCATTTGGTTGGTTGCACAACAAGCTTTAAATTCCATATGGACAAGACTATCATTGGGTTGATTGATGGGTTGTCAGGCTGTAGTCGCCAGTTGTTTATCCCGCGGTACAGCAATTACCTTCTACAAACAGCCTACACAAGTTTGGATTCCTTTCAAATTTGGCTTTAGAGTACATGAACGAACGCCATCAAAGGACATCTAATAGGTTTTTCGTACAAGCACACTGCGATCACAGCCGACCCACAATGCCATCAATGCATGGTGCCGCAACGCGGCGTTCGGGGCTCGGGGACTGTTGCCAGACGTCTGGCCGGATCTTTGAACGACGGCCCTTTCACCCAAGTAAGTGCCCATACCTGGCCACGATTTCGCCCCCAAACGGCCGTTTCCATAGCAATCGCACGTGTGTACGAACGTTTTAGTGTTATCATTAGGTCCATGATCGTTGTCCCTTACCCCCTGATTGCCCAGTCTTTGCAGGTGTTATTGTTTTATGATTACTCAATCTATTTCTTTATGTATATGTTTATTCTCATGTTTATTTATATTCTGGGGTCCCACCCAGTGTTCATATTGTTCATTATGGACATCTAACCCAGTGAACTTTCCATAAACTCTAAACGGTGGAACTGCCAACACACATCGGCCAATAAAGACACAAGTCCAAGACCATTTTAATTTTAGAATTTTTTTCTGGGCCTTATTGGGAAGACCTTCTGGAACGTTCCCTTACGATGGACTGATTAACCGTTCTAAATGGAAGTGGTAGAGAAATTCTATACTGATAATGAACCGGATATATTTAGCCGGATATGGTTGGTATACTCGTATTTTAAGAATGTCAGCACTGCGTACCTAATGGCGCTTTATAAATAAAATATACCTACATACATAACTACAATACACACATACATACTACCCTACATCCTAGCATACATACATCCATACCTACCTCACATACCTACATACATAGACTACATACATACATACGTACATACATACCTACATACATATATACATACTTACATCATACACACATACCTACATACATACATACCACATACATACATACTACATACCTACATACCTACATACATACATAACATACCTCATACATACATACAATAACTACATACATACATACATACCTACCTATCCTAACCTACATATATACATACATACATAATATGTTTTCAATGCCACAAAATTTTCTAGCATTTCACATTCAACCCAACCAAAGTCTATTACTCAATTTTTCAGATATCAGGCAACTTTCATAGTTTTGCCCTATTGAAGCTAATTTATCCTGTTCCTTAAAATTGTTTAAATAACTCCCAGGGCTGGTGTATCGCTTCTCTATTTGCCCCCTTTATGAAATGCTGATAGTGGCTCCTCTGCATTGCGAATGGAGTTTGCCTTTTGCAAACTTTACATAGGATCTTAACACCAGCTATCATGCTGGATTATGATTATGTCTTAAAGAGCTGTTAACCGGCTCTGTCATTGGCTGCTGCAGTTGCGCGACAAACAATTTTGTGTAATGTCACAACTGTTATAAGCGTTGTATTCAATTAGCTCCAACATGATCTAATTGATACAACAGATATAACCATGACCTGGATGAATGAGAACCTTCCAAAGCATGTCCCACAACTGTTAGTTGTGTCTTAAGTCACCTTAACGCTTGTTAATTGTTTACGGGACCTTAAGACACAAATAGCCGATAACGTCCTCTGGTACATATCCCTGTCCATTCCCTTTGTATTCTGACGATTCTAGATCTCTACTGTATCTAGTCAGTGTTGGGGGCCCACCAGAAACCTAGACCAGTTGCCCACCAGGACTAGTTTAGGAGACCTTCCTACATTATCAGCCATTCACTTTATCTTCTCCTTATTGACTCGCTATTGTTAATTAAAAATTAATTTTTAAGCTTCATACCACATGTCATCCGGGGAGTCGAGGTGGCCCGGCCCATGATGCACAAATGTTTGAGCGCCTGTTTCGCCCGACAATTTTGCCGTGTTGGTGCTCGTGGCCAAAAAGGCTTCTCTTGAGCCTCGTTGACTGATTTGCCTGCGCACTCATCATGATCTGCTACTGTATCTAGTTGGCTAAGGGTTCTGACCCAGGAAATTATTTAAAATACTTCTAAAATGGTCCTAGAAGCCCTGAACAGAGAGGGCCGTAAAAACTTAATAGCAGTAAGATAGTGACAAGGCTTTAGTTATTGATTGTACTGCTCAAATGATGGCGCCTGTGCTTACTCGAAGACTCAACTTTATTATATAGATTCTATTATTAGTATAAAAGTTATATTTATAATATGGCAGAGAAGATTATCAGATGAGCCATTAGTTTTCTATACCACGATCCAATATATACCAGATTTTTGGACCACAGAATCATAACCCCAATTCCCCTTTTAATTAAAGTATTCAGTAAGCAGCGTTGATAAACCTTGTCGCTGTTCCGAATGGATTATTCAGCAGGTTTCATTTTTTAATCAGAATTGCTTGATAAAATGTTCCATTTATAAGTTCTTTTAATAACCTTTCAAAAGGTGAAAAGGCTTCTTAATATAGACAAAGGGAATATGGAAATTGTATTTGATATTGCTTCAATCTTCACAAAGTCAGAATAGGGTAAGGCGAAAGTTCTAATAAATCAAATGAAATGTTTTAAATACATTAAAACCAGGATCCCTCAATAATAACTTTAACTTAAAGGGATACTTCCCTCAACCAGTTAATCTTCAGCGAAATTGAATCTGGAGTCGAAAGATGTATGGCGGCAGTATCTGCTGGGGGTGTTGGGGCCCACCCTGTAAAATTAGACCAGGGGCCCACCTGGAAGCCTAAAGGGCCCACTCCACATTTTATTGCCATTTTTCAATGATATCCAATCTCTTTATGTTTATTAATTGGCAACTCTTCTTATCCATTGGCCTATTATCTAATTTGAACTATTTTCCCTGTTTTCATGGTTTTGCAAAGGGCTGTGGCCCTCTGGGGGTTTCCCCGTAGTAACCCTGTGGGCCAGTCCAGTTCTGTCAGGTGGGTATTCAGTTTACATCAGTTTTGAACTAGTGGTTTAGTTTCTTGAAGATGTTTCAAACTCAGTCATCCGACAACTTTCTCCATTTCATAATGAATTTACAAGACAATAAGTACCCTGAATGCTTCCCATCAAGTATATAACAGCAAGGTGTTGAAGACCTTCCAGGTGGCAAGGTGTGGAGACCTTCTGGTGGCAAGTTTGTAAGACATTTCCCGGGTGGCAAGGTGTTGAAGACGCTTCTGGGTGCAAGTGTTGAAGCCATTCCCGGGGCAAGGTGTTGGAGACCATCTGGCTGAAGTGTTGGAGACCTTCTAATGCAAAGTTTTTGGGACCTTCTGGGTGCAAGGTGTTGGAGACCTTCCAGGTGCAAGGTGTTGGAGAACTTCTGGTGCAAGGTTTTGGACACATTCTAGGAGCAAGATGTTGGCGACCATATTGGCGTCATGGTGTTTGAGACTTCTGGTTGCAAGGTGTTGAAGAACTTCTAACTTCTGGTGCAAGGTGTTGGATACGAATCTGGGTTTGAAGGTGGTGGGACCTTCCCGATTCACGTGGTTGAGACCTTCCAGTTTGAAAGGTGCTAGAGACCTTCTGGGTGCAAGGTGTTGGGACACCTATGGGTGCAGATGTTGAGCCCTGAGTGGCACGGTGTTGGAGGCATTCTGGGTGCAAGTTGTTGTAGACCCTTCTACCTTCTGGTGCAAGGTGTTGGACCTTCTGAGTGCCAGGTGTTGATTGCCAATTGCAGCTAAGAGGGTTAAACTGCCCCGTAAAGTTCCCATACACATGCCCTACCATTTGGAATCTGCCAGTACCACATGCATTGGTAAAAAAAAAAAACAGAAATGGGGGGCTTCCTTGTTCCCTGAGTCCCCCCTGCGGTTGGCAGGTCTGCTCCCCTGGCACACGCTCCTGCCTACATGGCCCTGCCCGATCCCTATACTGGTTTGGAGATCAGTTTACTGTGTGCACACACAATAGTAAGAGGGAGCTGATACTGGCCGATGAAAATTGTCCTGTAATCTTCAATGTTATGGCCACCTTAAAGGAACATTTCGTCCCTGGTTACAGATATTCAAGAAGCAGACACAATTTCTTGGGTATGAGGACTCTTTTATAACCTAGACTGCTGCCTATTTACCTTATACCCAGTGCACATTGTTTTATTCTGCATTCCCCAGCATGTGGCAGATACCATTTGGGTAGTGCCATTATACAAACTCCAGTTACTTTAATAAACTCAATCCCAACTGGCCTATTCCCCTTCAGTTATTGCTGGAGAGTTTTTCTCCACGTGAGTTTGAGATTTTCTCACAATGGGAGCTTGTCTGTTGCCTAGGGATAGAATTACTAAGAAATAAGTTCTTTCCACTCCTTTATGAGTGTAGAAAGGGGTTTCTGTCCGATAAGGTGATTTAAGACCTGGCTGAATTCTATTTGAGATTTTACTGGTTTGAGGATACAGTTGATAGGACCCTACAGGGGTGTAACTTCCAGGGGAGCAGACCCTGCCCCGCCACATCGTCTTATTTTCCTATGACAGATATAGCTCCTGGAAAACCACTGTGGATGAAGCCAGTTAGGGGCGGCATCATAGTTTTGCTGGGGGCCCAGTGCGTCCTAGTCAACAACCACTGACCCTTGTGCCTAAAAGGTCAGTAAATGGATTTGCTGGGGATGCAACACAATTCTTTACATGTGCCAGATATAAGGTGGGTTATGAGGTCAGTCTTACTTTTGCAACCATTCGTCTTCCAAAAATAATCTGGTGTGTCAATTAATAGTTTTTACACCTTGGGTTAATTCCTTTCCAACACTTTATCCCCAACCACATTGATTAGTGGATAATAGCATATTACCATCTGTATTGGAAACATATATAATACGGGGTTTTGTGCCACTATCTAGAAACATGGTCTTTCTCGTTTAAGGTTTTTCCTTTATCGCCTATTCTCCTTCTCCTCATTCATCTCTCTCATATCTCCCTACATTCGGAACGTAAAATTTTATACATCAAATACTCAAGTTATTATATTATCATCTTTTGCTAGTTTTTATTTTATATAATTTTAACAGAGTATTTAAGAAATTTTTAGTATTTTAAAATTAAAACTTGGATATCAACAACATTACGATGGTTTATTTGGTACTGTCCGGATTTTACGAATAATTACCATGTTATTCTGTGGTATACATTACAGGATGAACTGGTCCATTAAGTACCCACCTAGAACCCCCGGAAAAACTATGGGCAGTGCATGGTACTCCATAACTTTATGTGACTGTGTAAAATGTAAATACCTATGTCTGATATGATAAACAACCCTTAGAGCCTTATGAATTATAGGTAACCTACAATACCACTTTGCTCTTTTTGGTTTTAATGCTTAGGGTGAAAGGTTTTCTTGAGCGTTAAGTGAATATTTTTGGTGAAATGTGACAGAATTTCAAATGGAATGCTACTCCAGAGACCGTGGCTAACCCTTCTGTTCAGTCCTATAACTTCTGTGTTCTCGGGAACCATTTGGGGACATCTTCACCAACAGCTATAAGCTGGCATGGTGATTTCAAAAGCCCCGGAGAGCTTCTAGGGAAACCAATGTGCCCCTATAAACGCCCTATAAAGTCCTGTTTAACAAAGTCATGAAGGGCCTGACAGTTAAATGCACAATTGGCATCTTTTTTTATTTGTGTAGTCCCAAGCTGATGGCCACTTTTAAAATGCCCATTATTCAATGCATGGGCCAGCATCCCTCACACATTTGGAGGGATGTATCACATCACTTTTCAAAGAATCATTGCCAGGTCCATCTTTTTTATGACATCATTGGACATAACCACTCAGTGGACATCAGAAATGTCCTGCTCATGCGCAGCTCATGAGTGCAAACTCCAAACTTACTCAGTAGGAACACTGGAATGTTACAAATAGGTGAAGACTCCCAAAAAGGAAGAAAACAAGAAAGTATTTCATTAGTTTCGTGTTCTGTTCTGTAATAATATCGATTCTAGCTATACGGCAGTAGGAAAACCCTGCAACCAAATATTAGTCGAACATTAGCGCTTCAGCCCATGCTGGTGGAAGCTCCCGGCCTTCCAACTTACTACTGCTAGCGGTCACAGGGACAATCTAGGTCCTCCTCAAGGGCAAGGCTTCTCTGCTGAGGTCCATCCCATCCTTCTCAGTATACCTCCAGTTGTATTACCAGCGGCAGTTCCAGCACCCAAGACCAATTCCCTGAGTGAGCGTCCTTGTCAAATAAAGATAATATGATTTTTTAACGATCGACTAAAGCATACTACAACGTCCATGAAACGTGTCCCCTCCCTCCTTACCGAACATTCGGCTCTTCCGACCGGTAGGCCAGAGGGAAAGGATTGTTGTGGCGGCAAATAGTGGCTGGCGGCAGTTTTCGGGCGATGAGCGTGCTTTCCATAAGAGGACCCGCAGGCGATTAGGAACGTGGTTTTCTGAACCTTTCCGATCGTAGCGTTCTCCGAATTGGGCTTATGGCTGCTTCACTCATGAATCGGTCTTGTGACTGAAACTGCCGCTGGTTTAATACCAAAATTTAGTGCCCAATGCCAAGTCTGTAACCCTGTCCTAAAAAATAATATGAATAAATAACTAATGCAAAGAGTGAATCTGTGCCACTGGGGGAATTCACTTAATATTTAACTTTGTGAAGAGAAAATCATTTATTTCTTTTTTGGGGGGGGAAAGGTTATTATTTGCTCGTGCTGGTGATGTGGTTTTTCTAGAATCACAAGACTAGCTCCTCCTTCCTGAATATGCAAGTTTAACTTGTGATTTGACATCGTCCCTAATGACTTTCATAGCAAAGAACGAGACGATACTTAGGGCTTCCTTTCTTTTCCAGCCCATAAAAAAAAGGATTTTCTGATTGAAAATGTAGGCAAGTGGGAAAAATAAAGGATGACCTGGTATGTGATACAATCACCCACTGGAAAAACTGGCAGATTACTTGACACTTATCCTTATACGCTCTGAGACGTATGAAACCATGTGAAATTTACTGTACGTATTTCATATTCCCTTTCAAAAGACAGTTTTGAAAAACACATACAGTGTTATTTAAGAAAAGTTCTTATCCGTTTAATGGTGCTATTTTGGCCCCAACCAATCGCATGTTTAGCTTTCAATGTTCAATAAGATCTGATTGGCTGGGGCAAATTTACACCATTTTAAACGATGAGAACTTTATTGAATACCCCTGTTACTGTACAGACTTATACTATGTAAGCACACAGGCAGTTTTTCCATAGACGAGACCGACAATCTGCCGTGATTTAACCACCGTGTTGATCACCCGTTCGCCCACACCTGACACCTAGCGGTTGCTACTGGGCACACATGCCACTGGCGATTTTGCAAAATGTGTCTTAGTTTTTCTCCTTAAACCTCTATGCACAATACAACATGACTAAAATACACTATTTACCATGAAATATTCTAAATGACTTCCCCCTATTTATATTCCACAGCCCATAGAGCTCGACACATTTACTTTGATGTATCACTGCACATCTATTGGAAAACCGGTTGCCCTGTCAGGTTTTTTTCTTTTCCAGAGACAAATGATGTTCACGCCGAACATTGTAACCTTCATCATGTTATTAGGATCCCTTTTTATGTGGAAGTTCAGCACAAATATTAAGGGAAGGGCCGAGTCCGAGGCCACAATAGCAATGCACAAAAAGGTGTTTCTGCAGAACTTAAAGGGCAAGCTTAACCCTAAAATGAATTTGTATACATGCAAATTCCCCCCAAGGACCAAAACGTATAGTTGAATGTGAAATAATATAGTCTAACCTGAAATCCGTCACAATGTCCTGTTGCCTCGTTTCTGGCTTCCTGTTCTTCAGTTAGTAACTGTCAGTCATGGATGTGACAGTTTACTCCTCCCCAATGGATGATGTCCTTTCAACCGATCTGCCTTGCCCCACCTCGATCTGAGCTTGTGCAAGCTTGGAAAGAAACTTGAGGCTGCCTAACTTTGAGGAGACAGAGTGAAGGGGGAGAAAAGATTTTATTGCATAATAGGTTAGTCTTACATCTTTCAGTTTCTATCTAATTGTAGTTTAGGGGGGTGAACGACTGAATATAAAATATTTTTTTCATTTACGGATGAACTTGCCCTTTAGTACAAGTAAATTAAGGCTAACCCCAGTTATTCCTTTTTTCTATAGAGATCAGCAGCTTGCCTTGGCAGTATATTGTATTGTTAGTGTTGGAAAGAAAGATTGACTGATCTGGGGGAGAACAACACAGCGGATTCCCTGCTGTTTCCGTTAATTAAAGTAATTTTTGAAGTTTCCTTTTCTATAACTTGGTCCCTCTTGGGAGTTTTGAAAACAGTGGTACAGATTATCAGCACAGTGTAAACAAACTTACATAACATTCATCAGCTGGAAGAGCAATGTGCATACTGTGGAATAATTAGAACGGCAGGGCTTGTTTTACTGCCACAAGTTTTTTAAAGGAAACTATAAGCAGGATTCCATGGGACTGTCCTATGTGAATGAATATTGGGAAGATTTATAAAATATTTATGACATTTTGGGGTCTTTAGAGAAGTTTTTTTTTTAATGAATGGCGGCTTTTTACGCAGCAATAAACATCAGGTATAGATAATAGTCTGTTCATGCCCCCACCCTAAGGCGGGGTGGAGCATAGAACCCGACATGACAAGGGTAAGTTTAAACTTGCGCAAAACAAAATTGTGAACTCCTGGTGATTTTTCCAAATCTAACAGCTAATTATATTTTTTAAAATCTGTTGATTTTCTAAAAAAAGTTGCTAATATCAGACCATGTTTATATTACTGGTGTAAAGAAATCACTATACGATTCCTGGCATCCACCCTAATCTGTCTTTCTCTTCATGTACATATGCTTCCCAAAGACACAATGAGATGAGTGTGCAGTGACTTTGACTGGGGGATGGCGTTATAGGCCAACACTCTTAGCATTGCATCCTTTTCACATTTGTAACCAATGTGCTATATTGCAATGCTCTTGCGTTGTTATTAAATTCCACTGCGTTACAGGGAAATAATATCGAATGTTACATAATCATTAGCTATAAAGAATAGTATCAGATCATATGTAATCATATGCACAGACCTGATGGTTTTAGGGTTAAAGTCCAAACATTAACTTTCATTGAAATCCATGTGTAGGAGTGCTCCTGATTAGTTCAACAAGATGCTATGGTATAATAATGCATTGCATTACATGCAGAATCACTATCAATCTCTAACATGGAAATTCAAGTGGGGATGCAGAAGACCACCTATGGACTGTGTTAGGTGTTAATAACTACCTGGTTATAGACAAACATGGGAACTGTGTCGGGTATGGTAATCCTATTATGCCTACAGTGGCCTAGGTCCTGTGCAAGTCAGGTGGTCATCAGTATAAAAATCATGCATTGCCCTATTTTTTAATCCTGTTTGTTACATTTCTGAGATTGCTATTCTAATTGTTTAAGAAACTGTTGAGGAACATGAACTCAGAACTGTTACTATGTAATGTCTTCCAACTTCACCCTCACATATACTGTCAGCTAGTAACATTTGGATGGTGGTATATAACAGCACAGTCAACCACAACTGCTAGGTACGTAAGTTGGAGGGTATAATATACGTCATCTAGTCACCTATCCCTGCCCTATGTACTGTATAATTCACTATCATAGATGTGGGTTTATAAAGACTTATACGTTCCCATTGTCTAACTTTATACCCTCAACGCTTCTATAATGTCTAGAACTGAGCTTCTATTAGTGACCTGAAGGTTGCTAGAGGTGTTAAATCACAAGGTAGCGTTCATATGTCCAATGTTACAGATTTACCAAAATACATAGTTACGTCATAACATATATGGATGTTATAAAGGTATAGTCACTAGTCCAAACCCTTTTCTAACTACCCTCACTAATTTGTCTAACAGTTACATGTAACATAGTATTGGAGGTTGTATAAAGACATACGTCATACAGTCCTTATACCATACCTTGCTACATACAATCTAGTTTGGAGTGATAATCTACCGTCACTAGTCCTTATACCCACCTAATGTTGTCTACGGTCATAGATCAGTAGGTGATAACTACGTCATATCAAACTTAACACACAAGTCGCAACAGTAAAGAATAGTTGGAGGTTGTATAAAGACAACGTCCATCTAGTCAACCTTTATACCTAACCATTAATGCTCTAAACAGTTACATAGTAACATAGTATTGAAGGTTGTATAACATACATAGCCATCTAGTCCAACTTTATACCCTACCCATGAATGTCCTAGTGTACACAAGAATAAATAACCATAGTGATCCCGACACGCGAGCGACTGCTCATGCTCGTTGGAAGCCTCAATTTCTGCTAGCTCTATAAATACACGATGGAAACACGTCACACGTTATCTATAGGTCCAGAAGCTCGACTTGTGTATGCAGATTATGCAGCAATCTGCAACTGTCTCTGTCATTTAAACTGTCTGTGTCCCGCTTAACGTTACATAGTAACATAGTATGGATGTTGTATAAGACCATACGTCCTCTAGTCCAACACTTTCTACCCTACCCATAATGATCTGGAACAGTTACATGTAACATAGTATTGGAGTGTATGTAAAAAATACAGTCTATCTAGTCAACCTTTTAACCCTACCCATAATGTCTGTATAACAGTTTACATGATACATAGTATTGGAGGTTGTGATAAGACATAGTCCATCTAGTCCAACTTTAATACCCTACCCATAATGTCGTATAACAGTTACATAGTACCATAGTATTGGATGGTTGTATAAAGACATAGTCTATTAGTCTCAACCTTATACCCTATCCCATAATGTCCGTAAACAGTTACCATAGGTACATAGTATTGTAGGTTGTATAAAAACATACACACTCATCTATCCAACCTTTTCATACCTACCCATAATGTTGTCTAACGCTTTATACATCAGTAACATAGCTATTGGAGGTGTATAAAGAAATACGTCCATCTAGTCCACCTTCTATACCTACCATAATGTCGTATACTAAAGTTGGTATCATCAGTAACAATAATGCCCGATTCCGATATAACCGACACAGCGCGCGGTCAGAAACTGTATACGGGCACGCCATGGATGCTCGGTCTAACAGTAATGAGCGAAAATGTATCATGGCCGAGATCTATACGAAGAGTCTAGTCTCTGCGATCTTAACACACGATCCCGATGTCGTCTCTAAAGTTCTAGTAACAAGCTCGGAGGACTGTGGTAATCAGACATTAGATCACATCTGTCAGACCTTGCTTATCCCAGAAATCCTTTGGACCTAGAGAGTTACATGTAACATAGTATTGGAGTTGTAATAAAACATACGTTCTCGATCCAACGTCCAACCTTTATACCCTACCCATAATGTCGTCTAACAGTTACATATGTAACATAGTATTGGGTTGATAACCAGACATAACGTCCATCTAGTCCAACCTTATACACCTAAGTCTCTCATATAAATAGTATGTCTAAGTCTCATCAGTAATAACTACCTATGCTAACAGTACATAGTACATGTAGGAGGTTAAACGTATTATCAACTTAGACCACTAGTCTGTCAAGTGTACACCCCTCACGTTTAACGATACGTCGATTCAACACCCGCGGGCAACGGACCCCCCCCGACGATGCATTCCCCTTACGAACATCGTCCTAGCCGTTCGAACGAAAATGATTGTAGTCTATAGAACCCACGGGATGGAAAACCGTCCGGGTCTCGATGCTAGAAGAACTAGATGTGTGTATATTTTTTAAATAGTGAACCTGATCTGAGTCTGTCAGATTGGCGGTGTCCAGCCTACTAATAGAAATTATTGATAAATAAACATTCCTCTATCTAGTCCACCTTTATACACTACCCATTAATGTCTGTCAACAGTTAACATAGTAAATAGTCATTGGTAGTTGTCTAAAGACAATCATCCATCTAGTCCCACCTTTATACCCACCCATTAATTTCTAGTTAATAACAGTTACATAGTAACATAGTATTGAGGTTTGTAATAAAGACATACGTCCATCTAGTCACAACCTTTCTAACCCACCATAATGTCTGTCTAACAGTTATGGACACATAGTAATTTCAATAAAGCATCCGTTCTCTATCGGGTCCCCAACTTTTGACGGCCTGCCATAATTCTGATACAGGTCGGCGGATGCTCGTATTGGTTGTATAAGCGATCTCTCCTCGCCCTTAAACCTCCCCATAATGTTACAGGTCATGAAACACACTCCGAGTTCTACTATGAAGCCTCGAGACGCTGGGATGTTGTATGCAATCTAAACAGATGCATACTTAGGAACTTCTTAAGCACCTAATTGTCTGTACGTATATTTAACAGATGAGGATATAGACATAGTCCATGTTGTAACCTTATAACATGTGTCCAACAGTTTAACATAGTATTGTTGGTTGTATAAAGAACATACGTTCATCGAGTCCATACTTTTACCCTACCGCAATGTCGTCTACAGTTACTATGTAACATAGTTATTGGGGATTTGTATAAAGAAATAGTCCATCTAGTCCAACCTTTATACCCTAATCATAATGTCTGTCAAACGCTACATAGTCACATAGTCTTGGAGGTTGTATAAAGACATACGTTCCATCTAGTCCAACCTTTATCCCTACCACCATAATGTCCTGTCTAACGTTACATTGTAACATAAGTATTGGAGGTTGTATAAAGACATGCGTCCATCTAGTCCACCTTTATTACCCACCTATATGTTGTTAACCGTATAGAGTAACATAGTAAGATGTAACGTGACCGTGCAATAAATAAAATCACACCATTTTAATAATAAGAACTTTTATTACTGGCCTGTGAAGTAAGTAAAAGTAAGTTGACAACCAGCACAGAACTTTAGGAGGCCGAGCTCGCTGGACACGTTGCAGAGGACGTTGTGTAAAGCAGTGTACTTGCAGGCTGGGACTGGAACCGCGGACCACCCCTTGCCAGCACACAAAAGGTCCGCGTCAGCTGTTTTAAAAAAACAGCTGATCGCCATGTATGACTAAACAACACGTCATCAGCTTTTAAAGACAGGCATCGAAACCGGTTCAGTTAGGTCAGGTTTCTTTAACAGCAGTATTTAATTCACAACTCGGACCAGCTGTTTAAAAAACAGCTGGATATGCGGACCTGGTTGGGGCCCTGTACTTCCGAGCCCAGAGACCCAAACCAGTGTGATGATCCATGCAGTACCCGTCAGGCAGTAGGCTTTGGATTACACAAGAACTAATGTAATGTATTTTAAAACAAGTAAATTCAACATCCTTTAAGTTTTTAAACATTTTTTTGCTTCTTACTATCGATGTGTCAGGGTCTGGTGAAGAAGCACTGCCAATTCAGACAAAAGCCTCGGCCTATGGTTCGCCATGACCAATGTGTGGTCCTTATGGAACAGACATATCGGGTGGATATAGTCTTTTGCCCATCAAATTTCCACACATGATTGTCAGTACAGAAATGACCAATAAACGCTAATATTACTCCAAACAATGTTAAAAGAAAATCAAATAGACCCCATATCTAGCACCCACCACTTTCTAATCCCAAACAGGCAAATCAACGGTATAAGTAAGCACCAAAACTTTAATAGAGCCAAAATTCATCCCAAAAAAAACCACATGTAACATATACAAACCTATCGCTAGTGGAAAAGGTAGAGCTGTACTGGAATTAAATCAGGGCTAAATACCCTCATCTCCAATGTCCACAGTCCAAGTGTGTTAACACTCAAAACACTTCCACCGAGACCAAATAATAACTCCTGTGATATCGCTGTTTAAACCACTGGGTACAATTGTCCAAGGTTGAGTGGTCTGACGGACTAAGTATTGCTCAACAATTCTGAATCAAGTTTACTTTTTAAAATAGCTTTCATCGCGGACCAATTATTAGCGTCCTTCAATGTGAGGCACAATGGGAACTACCAATCCTTGGCCTTTATGGGACTTGAGTCAGAAAGGTACGAGAGAAGGTGGTGGTGACACTGTGTAACAACAATCCCCAGAAAAAGAACTGGAGTGGATATATAGACTTAGAAAAAAGGTCCTGAGGGTTTGAAAACTGAAGAAATCAACTTTGTTTGCTTTTTATAACAACTTACTGATTTAAAGCTGAATTGTGGCGGTCTTGCGAATCAGTTGCGGTCACCATTTCCGTTGGGTTCATGATGCTGCTGTAAGGCTGGAGTGGTTTGGAAAAGTTGGTAATTTACAGCAAGGAGTTCTGTTGATCAATATAACTATGGTTATCGGCAGCAATAATGTGAAAGACCTGGCAAAGGTACGTGCCCGTCCGCTCCCACGGTTTTATCAGTGTGCCAGCACTGAACGTGCTGAACAATCCTGGGGAGGAACTGCATCTTGAGGCACATTAATATTGGTCCAGCTATGAAAGCTAATTGTAACTACTTGATGGCCCAAACTGTTTCTTGGTATCTGCCCCAGAGTTAAACAGTGATATCACGGAGTTCTATTTGTATCGGTTGGGATGAAGTGTTGGGCATTGGACCTATGTTAATCCCTGAAGGAGATCTTTATCTACAGCAGCTACCTTTCCATGTTTGACTGTTTTTAGCAGGTTTTGATTCGCTGATGAGCTTAACGTAATTTACATGTGTTGTGTTGTGATAAAATTTTGTCATAAAGTGCGTTGAGTACTTATTATGTCCATTGGGCGTTAATAAATTTGGGATAGAAGCAGTGAGTGCTAGCATATGGGGTCTGATATTGTTTTCCTTTTTATAGTAGTTTTTGGCTTGTTTTACAGTTTTCCCCTAGCGCACCAAAAATCCAGCTTGGAATGGCTAGCGTCTATACCCAACTTATGGGGATAGTACTATGGAGAATCGCACGTGAAATAGCCTATGCACCCCTACACTCGGAGGACGAGGGAAGACGAGGTGGCAGAGAGTGGTAATGGAAGTCATTGAATAATTTAAACAAGGCCTGGATAAGTTTCTCAAATAAAAAAATATTGAGAATTACTGTTATTAATGCATATAGATCTGGTTGATCCAGGTACTTCCGATTTGCGTTTGGGTCAGGAAAGGAATTTTTCCACCCCTTTTACGCGGGTTTGTTTGCCTTCCTCTGATCAACTGTTAGGTACGGGTTAAAAAAAAAAAAGGGGGGGTGAATAGGTGGACTAGTCTTTATTCAACCTTAATTACTATATGTTAATATATTAGTCAGACGGTCCGAAAAATTGTATGATAGGTACCAGCCTATCCAGCACAATTTTAAAGCTATTCAATGAAGATTCATACCCATCTGCTGGAAACGGGAGTCACTTTCTACCGTAAAGGACCTTTTCGCAACCTGTAGATAGACACTGTTTTGAAGTGATTCAATCCAGCACAAGTTATACGATGTCTGAAACCACTTTTATCTTGGTAGAAAAATCTGAGACGTCTTTAATCTCCAATACCCGTCAAGTTCCGCTTTTCACGATAAACTATCCACCCATTAATTGTCTAAGGCTGCCAGCGGGATATTTGCCTTACGTTAAATGTCGAACGATTTTTGTTGTCCTGTTTAGTTTTATTATGGCAGTGATATATTAATTAACGGAGATAATAAAGGCGAAAGGTAATTATGCTGAAAAGATTACAGATGAAGGAAAAATATGGACGCCCGTCTCATTTTCACTAGCATGAATATAAGCATTAATGATTGCGGATTAAATTTTTCAAGGCACTAATTACGGCTGATAGGCTTTCCAGTGTTTCTGTGCGGACTGTTCGTTTGTATTATAGGACAGCAATGTGGATCTGTTTGTTGTCGGTAGAGAGTCATTCTAGATAAGCCTTTGTTGGTGAAATAAAACCCTGCGCTCCGCCAAATATGGGGACACAGAGGGAAAAAGCAAACAAAATAAGGAGCGGTCTGCAGACAAAAAATCCTCCAATAATATAAAAACAAGAGAATGTTAAATAAATAATGTCACTGTTTGCCTTCTTTATTTAAAGATGTAAGGAAAAGTTCACATTTCACAGGTTATTTTTACTCTCAAATCCAAAAGATTTTCGCAAAGAAATCATCTATTTCAGTAATTCTGGCTGTGGTGACTTTTTCAGTTTATTAGCCCTCCTACCAGAGTTTGTCCTGGACATTTCAGTTCTCAGCCCCCTCCCTCTTACGCTCTTCCAGAGCTGTAAATAATTAATGGCTGACATTCTGTGACTTCTATGTAATCAAACTGAGCATAAGAAACCAATCAATATCTCACTGAAGGGGGGCTGCAAACTCAGGCAGAAAGTCGACATAGTCGCAGAGATTATACGCTCCGTACAACGGTGTGATAGTGGAAGCAACCAGTTGACAGACCCTGGTCCAGCAAATCAGCGTCAACAGCCTTATAGGTGCGCATTGACTTGTCTATGGTGTTTAACCTGTGCCGGGTAATCCAATACTGCCTCTGACTTATTGTCCTAACAGCCAATTCTAGCTGGCGTTGTGCCAGTGGTGCGTTGCAGGTTCCCTTTCGCAGTTAGACATCTGTATGTAGCTTTAACGATGGTTCCTAACAGCTGGTAGGAATGACCATTCAGGCGCGTATTTCTATTTAGGAAAAAATTCCTAAAGTGACTACACTTACTTTAACTTTACTTCCTCGTATCAAGAAGCATACAAAAATAAAGGCATCCTGTTTCTCTTCTCTCTACTGATCGCGCGCCACAGGAGAGGAAGTGGTGAGAGAAAATGTGTATCATTAGATCAACGGATGATGTGTTCTAAGATTGAAACTCGCCCAAAAAGCGTTTTCCCATGAATAAGTAACTGCGGTGAATGGAACGTTCACAGAGGGTATGAAACGTTGGTAGACACAGGGTTCGTTCCACTAGGACCAAAAAAACGAACATAACTGCACAGTTTTTTGTTTCACAAATGAGCAGATGCAATCAACTAACAGAATGCTCTCAGCAGAGCGTTATTTAACTGCAACAGACCAGAACGCAAACAGACACAATTGTAACGCAACAGGTGAACAGCTACAATTGATTCTAGGCGCCTCATTTACACCAGAGCTGCAAATTGCTCCGGGCCAATATGGCTTCCCAGATTTAATAATGGATTTGCACTGGTGATAATCCCAAAAGGCACATTTCCTACCCCACTAAGACAGCCAGCCGAATTGGGTTAAGTTTCATCTTAAAATGAAAGTGCATAGACAATCGAAAATGGTTAAATGCGGAAACCTATGAAATGCAGTACCCGAATTTGGTAAGATCATGGGGAAAGCAGGAGCGGTAAGAGGTTAGAGGGGCCGCATATTTATAACAACGAAATAGCGCAAAATACGCGAAAATCGAGATAGCGCTATCGCACATATTTTATCAATGTCGCGTCGAGCGCATTGCCCCGCATATGATATGTATCGGGGCCTCGGCCAGCCGCTGGTTTGTGTTGCTGTAAATTTTAAGGTCCTTTGGGTTCGATACTGTACAGTATCGCCGCAAAGGGACTTAAAATCCCTTTGCCGACGCCTCTTCGACTACAGGGGGCGGGGGCATTCCCCACCCCGCCCACAACCCCCCGTCGTGGCAGGCGGCGGAGGAGCCACCCGCCCCGCTTCCGAGCAGCAAGCCCCACTCCCAACCCCTTCCACGCTCGCGCATCTCGACGGAGGCTATCTGGAGGGCCACTCAGGGAGAGGGAAAAACAGGAAGAAGAAACGCTGCGGAGGGAATGGAGCCAACCTCCAGCGGGGGACGGATCCTGGGAGGGTGCGACTCAGGGGGGCCTGAGAGGCGTTTTTTTTGGGCCTTGAAGGGTTCCCGACAGGCAAACCGGGACCCCCCTACCCAGTCCCTGTAAGGGCCCTTACGGCCCTTACAAGTGCCATTGGAGTGGGCTCACCCCCAGTGTGCCGGACGCAGTGGATCGCCTGGCTCGGCAACCTAAGTGGGGTTGGTGCATTCGCCCCGAGCCCGAAGACGCTCGGCGTGGGATCAGTAGAAGACGGCAACATCGAGCCGTTGTTGAGGCACCGGCGCAAGGGGTTACGGTACTCTCGTGGGGTCGGCGGCTCAGCGGAGCTTGTGTCGCCGGGACTGGAAAGAACGAAAGGACGACGCCGCTCAAGGGCTCTTTTTTAAGCCCCAAGGGGCAAGGCCTACAAGGGTGTCCGCGTGCGGGACCCCTTACGCCCAAAAGGCCTTTCTCGGGACCCGACTGGAGGGTGGCTCAACTCCTCAGCATGGAATCCCTCCCTTCCGCCCCGGAAGCGGCGGGGACGGGGGGCTTGAGGGTTGTCTGGGGAGGGGGTGCGCGGTGTCGCGAACGCGCGCTTCCACTGACGGGTGGCGGTGGGCGGGCGTGGGCGTTGCCATCCCGGGCGGTGCGCAGCCTACCCGAGCGGGTTTGCATGACCCATCCCCACACGCAGGGAGGCTAGTATCGCGCTGCTTTCGCCACTCTCAAGTGCGAAGTAAACACGCCAATACTAGCAGTGCGAACACATACCGCGACTTTCATAAACTAGAACGCGCGGTAACAGTATTGCCGCGCGACAGGGTTTTAACGCTGTTAAATTTTCCCCACGGCCGTTTTCGGACATTAGATAATAGCCGTTTATACACGTGATTTTATGCGTTAATGTCAGGGAAAAACGGCCCGTGAAAAACTTAACGAAAGCATTTATAAATATGCCCTATGTGTTTTGTTTTTCAAAAGTGCCCATTCAGAAACAACAACCAAACACAGGCCTATAGTATGTGACAAAAGCGTCCTGAATCACACATGTGTTGACTTCTCAAAATGGCTCTGACACACTGCCATTAGAGAGACGCGATGACTTTGGTAAATACGTTTGTTTTTCGTTATATCAGAAAACAGACCCAGTTACTGTAAGTATTGGGAGGTATAAATAGCACATAGTCACTTAATGTTAACAGGCTTGGACCTGGAATAGTCTGCGAAGCATGTAACAAATAGGCAGACACTTCCGCATTCCCATTCATATTCCCATATTCTCGGTTTCAAAGTTCCGTTAACCTCCCCATACACAGAATTAAGGCTCTGACAAATCAATATTTCTCCCATGTAGGGGTGTTAAACGAGTTTACGTAAAATCTCCCATAATATGATTGAACTGGTTTACAGTCATTCGAAAACAATTCCAAATGAATTATAAATCCGAGAAATTTACATAATTCAAAAATTATGAACGTCTTTGTTTGTTAATTTTGGGAAAATTTCTGCGAGGTCTAAAACAAATCCAAAAGTCTGAGTCCCGTTCAGATCAATAAAATCGATTTCGGAGACGTCTTCAAGTCCATCTCTAACTGCCATATATGCGTTTAGTTTTTCTTGGACTTCATCCTTTGTTAATCATACATAGCAATGGATGTGCCAATGGGAGAGGCCACCACTGTTGTATTCTGGTAACTTTAAAGGCTCTGTTGATTGTATTTTAGAGGCAATCAAAACTGTTTTTCAAATGTTTTCCATAATCTGCTGCCATTTAGTGTGGCCTTAAGGCTTAGGCACACTATCGCATTCTGGCTAACAAAATGTGCGATCCATTTTCCAAGCGTATGCACGCAGCCATTTTTTTTGCGAATCTCGTGAGCTCCAATAATGTAATATTTTTGAAAAATTCACAGCGCAAGTTTGCGGTACGCACGGGACCATGCTTACGGTTTGGCGTTTAGTATGACCGCAGCCCTTGGAATCAAAAAAGTTCTAGCGCACATTCAGGCTCATTCAACCCAGAGCCGCTATCGGTTGGGTAAAATACCATGTTGGCGATTCAATAATTACCACTGCTGAACGTTAAAATCCTGCGCTAAACAAACGTGATAGTCAAGTCTCAAGCGTGGGATGCCCGGTGATTTTGTTTAACCCTCTGCATCCGATCTAT
>JAACNH010003660.1:0-27789 GCA_019447015.1 Hymenochirus boettgeri
TGTTATAGGAAAGCCCAGGGAAGGTGTCAAAAACAGCATTGTACATGGCAGACAGTTGGTGTCGAACCCCCCACCTCTATTTAGGCTTGGTTTCTTTATTTCACATAAATGGCCTCCTTAACACCTCTCTTGAACCAGTCACGTTCCTTCGCCAATATGTTAACATTACAATCTTCAAAGGTATGTCCTTTATCCTTAAGATGCAGGTACACGGCTGAGTCCTGACCCGAGGAATTGGCTCTTCTGTGCTGGGCCATACGTTGATGCAGTTGCTGTTTGGTCTCCCCACATACAAATCAGAGCATTCTTCATGCGCACTGCATATATGATGTCGCTTTTCTTGTGTTTTGGTATTGGGTCTTTCTGATGTACCAATTGCTGTCTCAGTGTGTTGTTCGGTTTAAAGCAGACAACGATACCATCAAAGAAACTTTAAAAGCTTATATTGGCCATAGCTCTAAATGGCTTGCTTATTTTTTAGTTATTGCTCGATCACCTCGTGTGCTGAATCATCATCTTGCGACATGTATTTGCAAAGTATGATTGAGTCCTATCTGTGAAAGGAGATGGTCTATTGCCAACTTAAGCACAAGAAGTACATTTCTAGGCACATTTTCTTAAAAGTTCCTGGAAATTTCTGCAGCCTTGAGTGACACAGGCATACCCAAATAACGCAAGTCTGAACAAAACAGTATGTTGCCAATATTTTTAACAATCCCATGCTGCAATGGAATGCATGTAGGAAAAAAAGAAAAAGTAAAATGCGTGAACCACAGATTTTAGATTGCCCTCCCCCTTCAAGCCAGAACTGTTAAAAGTTTTTCAGTTTACTATGGTAAATGATCATTTTAGTTAAAACCTAAACACATTTTCTTCATTTTATCAAAATTATTTCTAACAAAAGTAAAAATGACAAGCGAAAATGCAATTGCTTACATTTTCAAACCGATTAATTAGTTGTAAAGTGGCGTCAACTTTAGCATTTTTCCCTTTTTGGTACTTTCTTCTTTCATTCAAGCCATTCTTTGTAAGCTTTACATATGAAGTAGTGTTAGTGATATTTACATTAGTTGTAAATACCTACAAGCATGAAAATATGCATTTATCAATTTTAAATGCAAACTTTTCAATGTTAATTAAACCTATATAGTAAATTGATTTATAAGAGGTAAATTTCCTTATGTATAGTGTTTCTTCTTTGTGTGTGCAATTTTAAGCAGTGAACATCTTGATTTTACTGTTACTGTCAGTTGTATCTTTATGGTAATCAACACCTTTGATTAGGAGTTCCCTGACACTTTGCATTTATATGCTTATTCAGAAAATTGAAGTGTATTTTTTAATAAATTCAGAATGCCTTTTTTTTTTAAGCCAGTCAGAAGATTAGTGAAACACCTTCAAGGATCAGTTTAGGATTACACTTATGTTCTCCTTAAAGGAAGGCCACACTACAAAGCGGTGTGAGAGATTCACGTGTGTTAACGCCCGCTTGAGATGGTGATCCCATGCTGTCTGATAAGCGGATCGCAGCGCAACGGACACCAGGGCATCTAGTGTGGCCAGACCAATCGTACATTAAAAAGGAGTAGTGTGGCCTAGCCCTAAGCTTGTCAGTTTAAATAACAGTGGGTTTTCTCTAGTAAACATCCAGTCCAAATAAAAATGTTTGAGATAATTTAAAAAAGACTTGAGCTACTGGAGTTGCACTTTGCTGTGTCGTCAAAAAAGAGTTATTTTTTTTAAGTTTGTGTTTTGAAGGGTATCTCCACCCTAAAAAACCCCAAACCTTAATATACTGTAGGGCTCCAAGCCCACCCCCCCATCCAAAAGTTCGTTTGTTAAAAAAAGCATCTGAGGCAGCCAATCGGACACGGGGGGGGGGGGGGGGGGGGCGAAGGGCTGTAAGTACATTTCTGATGTTTTTTACAAAATGGACTTGGGGGTTTGGGGTGGAATAGGTGGCCCTACACTACAAGAATAAGCTTTTATAGGTAGGGCAACAGGCAGAAAGATAGATCCATGCCAGAAACCTCTCGGGGACAAGGAAGCATCAGGGACCGGATAACTCAGACAGTTCCTACTCTTCACTTTTTGGAACTTTGGACAGGCCCTACAGGAGAACCATTTGGAACAGAGATCTAAGGTATGGATTTTTTTAGCACTACACGTAGTGGGGTAAATTTTAGTTTTGGGAGTGAACATGCCCTTTAATTGTAACTTGGAATTTAAATATTTAACAGACAAATACTAACATTTAGCATCTTTTCCTTTAGCCCGATGGAGTATCCTCCTCCTAAAATAGTTAAGAAGGAAAAAGAGAAGGAACAGAGGCCACGGCATCTATTAACTGACCTCCCTCTACTCCTGAACTCCTAGGGGGTGATCCATCACCTCCAGATTCGCCAGAAAGAAAAGCAATTACACCGCCTCAACAACCTTTAAAGAAGAGACCAAAGAAGTTTATACTTGAAGACCATTATTTTAATAAAACAGATTTCTTTAAGGGCTAGGCCACACTAGCGCGTTTTGCGTTCGCGATTGCGCTCACGATTCTCGCTAAAATGAAAAACACCGGAAGCGAAAATTCCCATGTTTTCTGATGTGCACGCGATTGCTCATTCGTTTGCGTTTGGTAACGCATGCGTCACCATTTTTGGTGCATTAACGCATGCGTTTTCATAACGGAAAACTGCAAAATGCACAAGAATCGCGAACACAATTGCGTGCCCCAACCAATCAGATGTTAGCTTTCAAATGTTAACTTAGATCTTATAACGATAAGAACTTTTATTGAATCTCCCTGTTAGCTTAGTACAGGAACACCTTAGTAACAGGAATGTTCATTATGTATTCACCTGTACAAGAAGATTAATCTGATGGATTTTCACTGTAACCCTTCGGACTTCAAAAAAAAAATTTCCACTTCCATTCCAGTGATTTAAAAGCATGTTAATCTGCTCTTTGAACCATGTATTACCACCTCTCTGTGGGTCATTATCATCATAAAATTAGCCCTGGGTGTCAGGCCTGGCTGTACAGTTGATGGTTAAGCTTTTTAAAGCTTCATTCCTTGGTAGCTTTAAAGTTTTAATTTTTTGTCAAGGTGCATAGTTAGAATCAGAGTATTCAATTTTAGAATTGTGTGAAACTACATATTGGTTAAAAGAGGACTATGGGTTAAAACAAAGCACTGATTAAAGGGGAACTGGGTCTCCATACAAGTGGCCTTTATCCAAAAGAGCACATGCATACCTTTTAAAATTACTCCATCATGCTTCTAGCAGCAGTCTATCCAAAGTACAGCGGGGAAAAAAAAAAAAAAAAAGAGGCAGACGGATTAATATTCAGTCATTGGCTGTGATGTCAACTGTCAAATCCATAACTGACAGTTACTAACTGGAAGAACCAGGAAGCAGAAACGGGCAACGGGACACTGTGAGGATTTCAGGTTAGACTTATAATTTCAGATTTCAAACTATTACGGTTTAGGGTTTTGGGGTGTGATTTACCGGTACCTGTATGTAAGTTTTCATTTTGGGGCTGGACTTGCCCTTTAATTTAGCACAATTGTAGATCCTCAACGCTTGTTCACATGTCCTAACTGGACATTTAAATAGTAACTTAAATAGTAGATAGTTAAAAACGTGGCAAGCAACCAATACAATCATAAACTACTATGGACTCCGCCCCGAAACACCACTGTGGCGTAACAAATGCTTCCCCCACCTGGCAGCACTATGACATATTGAATGGCTGGACAACAGTGTAACTACTTTTGCTGACATAATACGAGAATGCAATATTCCCATTCAGTGATCTTCAGCAAAACCATATACTGCCGAATACATATCTCTAAAATACTTGGCAGCGGAGTTCCCCAACCATCCCAATTTGAAATACAAAACACCCAATTATTGGTATTTATGTACCCAAGGAATGCAAGGCCTTATAACTCTCCTCTATACCAAACTGATAGAACGCCAATCAATAACACTATCTGCAACAATAACAACAAAATGGCAAAGATATATACCAGAATTATCAAATGACTCTGGAATGACTTCGCTAATATACATATGGCCGTCTCACCTGCAGCCAATAACAGATAATACAATATAATTATATACACCAAACCTATCTCTCACCAAAAAGAATGCACAATATGGCATTCAGAACCCACACATGCCCAAAATGTTACCAAGACCAAGCGGACTACGGCATCTTTTATGGACATGCCCAAGAGTGCGAACCTTTGGCAACAATTGTCACCTTCCTATCTAACATAACTGAAACACCCATCCCATTTAAAGGCGAAATATGTGTGCTGGGGATGCTAGAAGAAGAAATATGGACTAAATATCAGAGAATCCTCCTGACAGAAGCTCTTTTCTTTGCCCGGAAGACAATTGTTCTTAAAGGGTATGTCCACCCCGAAATTCTATTTTTAATATTCTGCTCCCCATGTCCCCCAGCCCCAACCGCATGTTTTTTTTTTCCAAAAAGCTCCCCAAACTCTTACTTACCTCCCCTCGATCCTCCGCCGCACTGCCGGCCCTCTGCTTGCGAGAATGCAAGCAGAGGGGTGGGACCGGCAGTCGCGTCTGTGATTGGCTGAGCGGCAGCCAATCACGGACGCGGCTGCCGGTCATTCAGTGCAGCGGAGGAAAGCGGAGAGGTAAGTAAGAGTTTGGGGAGCTTTTTTAAAAAAAAAAAAACATGCGGTTGGGGCTGGGGACATGGGGGAGCAGAATATTAAGGGGGTTAATGCTAGGGGAGGGGATAGTAGAACAGGAGGAGAGGGAGGGGGGGAGAAGGGCTGCAGTGCGCATGCAAATATCTACCGGAGGCAAGATAGCAGGCAGAGCCTGCTATCCTCCTGGTGGTTAGTTTTGGGACTTTGGGGGGGGGTTTACAGGAGAACCCTATGGAGCTGGGATGTGAGGTAAGGATTAAATCACTACATGGTGGGGCCAGTAGTTGGGGGGATTATAGTTTTGGGGGTGGACATGCCCTTTAAGTGGATGGCGCCTGACACACCAACCCTAAACCAATGGAAAACTCTATTAATAACACACTACCATATTATAAAATTATATCAAAAACGGAAATGCCCACAGAAATTTACCAAGATATGGAACCAATGGAACGAAAGCCAAGATACCACGGTCTAAAACGGCGGTGTCTCCCCCCCCCCTTTTCCCTCCCTTCTCCCCCTCTCCCCCCTTCCTAAAATTAAACTTGCGATATCACATTATTAAGTAAATGCAATCCAGAAATGGTGCTTGTAAATAGTTATGTTATTTACACAATTGAAACAAACAATTTGATTGTACCATAAGAGGATATACAACAAGTTATATGCAATGAAGGTTATATGTTTGAGATTGAGTGCATCCTCAAATACTGTACCTATTGTTATCAAAATATCAAACTACTATTAATAAACACGAAGTTAAAAAAAAAATAGTAGATAGTATTAAGGACAACTCCACCCTCATAAGAACATCGTTTAGAAAGAATGGCCTCTTTAAAATATGTTGATATGTCATACTTTGTCCTATGAATTATTACTGTATGCCTGCTATGCTTCTGGATGCCTCATGGAAACTGAGCAATTTAGAAACCAGTACTGAGCCTGGGCATGCTCAGAAGAGGCAGAGAGGGGATTAACATTCAATCATTGGCTGTGATTTCAACTGTCAAATCCATAACTGACAGTTGCTAACGGAAGAGCCAGGAAGCAGAAACAGGGGAAACAGGACATTGTGCAGGATTTCAGGTTAGACTTATATATTTCAGCTTTCAAACTTACAGTTTAGGGTTTTGGGGGGGTGATTTACCTGTATGTAAGTTTTCATTTTGGGGCTGGACTTGCCCTTTAAATGGTAAATGGGTCATGATTGCTATACTGTGTCTTGGACCATGTATATTTTAACGGTCAGATTAAATGACTTTTTTTTTCCCCCCCTTAGAATCTGTTGTCCCCGCTATGGTGAAAGAAAGCAACAGAAACAGACTGGGGAAAGCGATGTGTTGACAAGTTTGACATTATTGGCATTATTGGTGAAGGAACATATGGGCAAGTTTACAAAGCCAAGGACAAAGATACAGGTAAAAAATACAAAAGAAAATGTGTTATAACTTAGAGAGAATACACTATATGTAGCATTTAGCTCCTATAATTCCACTCTGCTGGTGTCTCTATTTCCAACACATCCTCATATCCAATTTTGCACAAAGCAGTGAAGCACTGACCTATCCTGACCCTTCAAATCTGACAGCCAGTCCTGTTACAGCACCACAGACCGTTGTTAAATGTGCTTAAAGGAAAAGTGTTCTCCAAATTAGTAAGTGTTGAATAAAAGCCTTTCAGTCTTATTTTTAAAGTGAACCATGATCACATATTTAACTATAGCTTGTGAGAAGTTTCTCACCTATACCCGGGTCTGAATATGTTCACTGAAGAATGTACCTACACAAACTTGGCTAAGAGGTGTTATAGGAACGCCCAGAGTAAGGTGTCAAAACAGCATTGTACATGGCAGACAGTTGGTGTCGAACCCCCCCCCACCTCTATTTAGGCTTGGTTTCTTTATTTTCACATAAATGGCCTCCTTAACACCTCTCTTGAACCAGTCACGTTCCTTCGCCAATATGTCCATTAAAAATAAACTATTTAGTCAAAAAATGAAGGATAAGTATAACCGTACTATAAAAGGAAGTAAGGGTCAATTGGAACCGCAGCTTTAAAAAAAACAAATTGCCATATTTGTTTCCCCTCTAAGCCCTCTAGAGCCTACCTTTCATGAGGTAAAGTTGCTGACATCTTGTTGTCTTTTGATGATTACTTATATCCATCCCTCTGAATGTTCATCTAGATCTTGATTGCTAGCCTCATTAGGTAAGCGTGCATGACGTCACACGCCCGTGCACAACGTCAGTGCACCGCACACACGGCCCGTGCTCTCAGTTCACATGTAAACACATTTTTAGTGTCAGACCCCCCAAACTTTAAGCAGGCCTCATTGTTGCTTTTTTTTTTTTTAGAGCTGATAAGCGCAAATGCAAAATTAGTATGGAGCAGATTTTCTCTAAAGCTAGGAGAGGGCAAAACTCTCATTTGTTTTAGGAAAGCAATGGTGTTCCACTAATGATAATACTGAAAATTTTTATCTTAACATTGATTTTTGTCATGCTTGTGTCTTAAGCCTAGTAAAGAAGTTACATTTACATCTGAGAAAGTCTAGAACCACTATTCCATACATATGAATTAAACATAGCTTGCTTTTTTCTGATTTTACCCAGAATAATTCATCCCAATGTAGTTTTATCAGAACACAGCATCTGCATAACTGTTTTACCTTGTATTGTTTCTCTCATGTGACATGACTTCCACACCCATTGCCTGACAGCCTCGACAAGGCACTCTGCTCCTGCAGGGGGCGACGCCTAGGCGGCGAGGGACCGGGTCAGGTACGTCCCTTCATGGGCCAAGCAAGGTATCAACTGTAGTGTGCTCCTCTATTTGATACCTTGTGCTTGGTTTATGAACCATGTCTTTAATAAACCATAAAGTGATGCTTACCTGTGGTGGCTGTTTTCCTGAATTACGAGCGATCCATCCCCTTGATTCACTTCTTTGTATGCAGATTTAGGAGATACACTTAAGGAAAAGTTCACTGAAAGTGTCTGAGGTCAATTATGCTAAGTTTAAACGTTTGTTGGGGTGGACATACCCTTTAAATTGCTTACTGCAGTAATAGCAGATAGCAATGTATCTCTAAGGAGTGTTCACTTGAAAGTAACTATTCCTTTAATTATTAATTGAAGCCCGGGAGGTTATGGAGCTATGCCTTACATTCAATCATACAATTAATCATATCTCAGATCAGGACAAGGTAAGTATATACCTTTGGCGTGATCCACCACTGCAGAAATGACAGACCCGACCGCTTCCTGGTTCTATCCCATTGCGCACATGCGTATAATGCACGCTATAGTGAATTAGAACCAGGAAGTGGTCATAGATTTTAAGTTCTGCAGTGGTGGATTCGCGCAAAGGTAAATATACTTACTTTCGTCCCTGACTCCTGAGATATTGATTAAAGAACAGAGGTAAGACATAGCTCCTTAACCTCCCGGCTTCAATCAATACAGTAAAGGATAGTACACTTTTCAAGTAAACTATTGCTTTAAGAGATAAATTTGCTATCTGCTAATACTGCAGTAAGCAATTAATTTTTAAAGGGTATGTCCACCCCCAACAAACATTTAAACTTTGCTTAATTGACCTCACCAATCACAGCGCTTCTTCTGCTTCTCCTCTTCCAACTTCTGTGCATGGAAAAGGCATGGGAGCTAAGCAGAAGATAGCCGAGGGAATGATGACTTGTATGTAGGTTAGCAGCACCTTTGAGAAGAAACCTTGGAGGTAGAGGTTTGGGGGTCAATTAGCAAAGTTTAAAAGTTAGTTTGGGGGTTGGACATACCCTTTAAGTAAAAACTGAAGACTTAAGACATGCCCTATAGATCCTGATGCCCATGGCCTAGTGGCCTTGTGTGAATCCGGCATTGCATAGACTTACTGACACGCGCTCTGGTAGGCGCCGCTCCCTCCTCCCCATCGGAGACAAGGCCAATAGGAAGACACGCTCTGCAACGGCGTGCCTTCCTATTGGCCTTGTCCGCACAGAGCACGTGTCAGTAAGTCTATGCGAAGTTATGCAACCCAGGGGTGAGGACCTAGCGGTTCGGTCCTCACCCGTGTAGAAGGTACTGACCAATAGAGGAGGGAGGGAAGGTGAGTATAATTGTCCTTTAAATAATTTTGTCTTTTCTGATTTTACCAAGTATAAGGGCTAGGTCCCACTAGGCGCGTTTTCTATCCGCATGCATTTTCCAATCTGCAATGACATTTTATTTTTAATGGAAATCGCAGGAACCATTTTCCACTATGTGCGTTGCGTTTTGATCCCTTTATCATTTGCATGCGTGTGCGACTTTGGTCTGTTGTGGTTCATTTCCTGTCCATTTTGCAATTCAATTAAGTCTAAAGAAAAAAATGCGGACAAACGCGGACACACATGCACTACTGATGATTTTTTTCCACAGTAGTAAGTAGATGCAAACGCGGACACAATATCGCATTGTATTTTTAATCTGATGCAGTGGACCTAGCCCTGATCCTTCACAATTAAAGTTATTCAAACACAGCATCTGCATTCACTTGTATTGTTTCTCCCTTCACACACACCATATATAATTGATCACTGTTGTTACAATGTTGTATTTTTCTACCTCAACAGCATCAACAATTTTGCTTTCAAGTTAAAATGTGTGATTCACAAATTGGGAGGGAATTAGTTTTTAATGCTAATCCCTGACATTTTTTAGAGAGCATGTCCAGCCTAAAAACCTTTTTATAATAATGTAAAGCAACCCACAAACCCCACTTCGCATTATTGATAATTCCCAAAGATTCCCCCTGAAGGGACTTACCTGACCTGGACCCCTCACCACTTTGCCGTGCTTACTTATCTGCGGTTCTCTTCTCTTCCTGGTTCGGCTGTCAATCAAGATCTGACATCATGCCCAATTATCTGATAGCTGCGACCAGGAAGTGCCTCACTGCTGATGTTCTTGCTTGAAATGAGCTTGTAACACCAGCAGGGGTTAGTACCAGGGGCAAGAGACCGGTCAGGTAATTCCCTTCACAGGGCATCTTTGGGAATTATCTATAACGCAAAACTATAAAAAGTTTTTAGGCTGGACATGCCCTTAAATCTG
Organism: Hymenochirus boettgeri; assembly: GCA_019447015.1. NCBI lineage: Eukaryota > Metazoa > Chordata > Amphibia > Anura > Pipidae > Hymenochirus > Hymenochirus boettgeri. The sequence goes on from JAACNH010003660.1 coordinate 9,787, forward strand.
AACATCATTGTTAGTTAGGGCTAGTACCACAGTGTATATTGCGCTCTGATCGTGCTTCCGATTTACATTGTCATGCAATGCTATCAAGAGTTTCCACCTAGTGGCGCTGTGCTCCGATCTGTTATCGGAACACACCCTGCACAACATGTGCATCTCATGCGTTCCGATAACACAGATGGATACAGGATCACAGATATGCACATAGCATATCACATACGGCAGCGTATTGCAAATATCCGGCCTCGCTCTGCCGTGCATGATAGAGGGAACAAAACGAACCCTTACTGGAGCGGCGGTGCCACCTGGGTCGAACCTTGAAACACAATCAACATTGCTTTATTTATCCTTAAAATGTTTATTGTACAGTGAGATCCTGAAACTACAACTCCCAGCATTCCTTACTACAGAGGGAACCTAGGTAATGATGGGAGTTATAGTTTTCATACATCTGGAAGGTCACTGTTAGAGGATCCCCGGTTTACAAGGGCAGGACTTTCAATATAAAGTCTGCAGTAATTATCTCAGGAACAAGTGACTCACAAGGCATTAAAATTTATATATAGTACCATGAACATTTCCTTTAAATGGTAACGTTAGATATTTGCACCGTGGACATTTTTAATCAGGGGAGAATCAAAATACGAAACTTTTGTAACCGAAACGTGAAAAGTTTTTCACAGACTATTCACACTATTTCTATATCTCGCGAGAACTCGTTTTTTGTTCCAACTAACCATCGCGAGAATTGCAGTCACACGAGCTGTCAGTAGTTCTCGCGAGCATTAACGGAAACACGCTGTGGGCAGTTATCGCGAGAATTACTGGAAAGGCCGCTGCCGCTGCTGGGTCGGCGCTGCTCGCGAGAATTAAAGGGAGAGTGTGCTTGTGGTAAAGCCGGCGGTTGTCCTTTCCCCCCCTGGGGGCTCCCTTTCCCGCCGGAATCCCGCAAGAATCGTTCCCAGTGACTTGGTGCCTCTTGCTTTAGTTTGCCTGTTCTTCCCAGTTACGCCGTGGGGGCACGCGGGAGGCGGTGGGAGAAGAATGAACTGACTGTTTAGGACAGGCCGAGGCCGCCTGTGAGAGTGCAACGGGGGTTCCCACTGTGAAGGAAGGACTTTCCCATAACACCTTAAGCCTGTAGATACCCACTGTGCTGTGGGAGCTGCTGCTAATGAGACACCTCAGTGGGGATTGAGGAAACACATTCTGGGTCTCTCGTGTGACTTAAGATATTTTTACCCATACGCCTTCACGCTGCTGTGTGTCAGGAGAGCCATAGAAAACCTGTCAACTGACTGGAGACCTCATCAGGAAACCCAGGACAGCCATGTGCAATACTGAACATTAGACCAGATCAACTTCTTATTAACCAAGTGTGTGGTCACTCCCCTCCATCTCTTCTGAAAGGAACTTTCTATTTAGGTTGAAGGAAAACTTCAACAATCTCTGTGTTCTTTTTTTTTAACGTTATTGCCGGTCGGTGTGTGGAAACCATAAAAGGAAGGGGGGCCTTACGTGAAGAAGCCGCAATGCGCAGCCGTAAAGAAAATAGTTGTGTGTTAGTGTCGGACATTAAGGATTCTTAATACAAACCATAAAGAGTCTTGAAGGTTTATCTGTATAGAACTGTATATGGAGGGAGAATTATTTCTGTTATCCCTCTGTCCCCATCTTCAGCTGGGTGATTATCAATTTGTGTGGGCTCCAATATCCGTGAATGGGGAAAAGACAAGGTAGTGTGGAAAGGGTCCCCCCCTTTCAGTACCAGTATACTATTTAAAAACTTTTTTTAAGGAGACTCCACCAGATTTTTGTGGGCTCCCCTTCCCCCCAACCCTTTCCCCCCCCCCCTTTTTTTCCCTCAGCTGATCAGCAGAGGAATGCCAAACCCAGTGCGGCATGGGACCAAGAAGGACAGTGGGGGGAACAACTTCTACCATGCCGCAGAGCAGTGGCACGCGAACAACAAGGATCGTCAAAGCTAAGTTCGAAAACACAAGAAACATAAGTCAAAACATCCTAAGACTCTGACCCAGAGCCACAGGCTCACAGTACATTAACAACTTGTGGAATATGATGACATCAGCTCTGACTCTGACACTTTCTCTGATGATGTTCCATCCAAGCCAGAAAGAAGGGAAAAATGACGATAGACGATTTCTGAGAAAAGTGAGAAACAGCATAAACTCGTCACCGTCATCACAACAAACGCTCAAAGAAGGTGCCCGGACCAAGCAGTTGAAAAAGAAAGGAAGCTTGAAAAAAGCCAAGAGGTCATAGTAAGTAAAGACTCCAGTACTAAATATAAACCTAAGTTTCATCAAAAAGATTAATTGATGAGCAGGAGGAGTATAGTCGATCTACAAGAGCAGCACCAAGGAAGTGCGATCGTTTAAAATGCACAAGAGAAGTCACGGAGGGAAAGGGATTAAATCTGCGACACACAGGGACGCGGTAAAAGTCACAGAGAGAGATTCATCCAAACGTTACAAAACCTCAGATAGTCCTAAACAGAAAGGGGCGGGTCCACTATGAAGTATGGAGGTAGCCAAAGCAAATGATAGTCAATCTGATGCTCGTGTGGTCAAGATTATGATGAAGCCCTCTACGTTTTCATCAATCTGGCAACTACGCTGACGTCTACAAGAAGAGCCCTAGTCATAAGGAACCTGTTGCTTACCAGCTAATGCACGTTCCCCAAGTCCTTATAGTCGAAACAGCGATCAATTGTCCTTACAGGAGGAGGTCATCTAGTTATGAAAGAGGCAGTGGATCGTATAGTGGAAGATCTCCATTCCGTATGGGCGCAGGCGTTCTAGCAGTCCATTGTGTCCAAGCGTTCAGTGAGTCGCAGTCCTGTGACCAGGTGATTTCTTAATTTCATGCTTTTTTATTCTGTAGCTTATGCTTAATTTAGTTGCTATCAAAGCAGTAGATCACACTGAAAATATATTATCTTAAGGAAACTAAAGGCGTAAACCGACTTTTAACTGACTCGGATTTTTAAAACTATGAATAATTTGCCTTGTCATAATATAGCATTATTAAGTCATGAAAACCTTTTACTAAGTCTGTAGCCAAATCCCTTAACTCCACCTCCCCTTAGCATGGAAGGATTGATTGAAGAATTCCTATCTGATTTTTGGAGGAAGCATATTGAGCTTGCTCTGGCTGTAAATGGGGAGGGGAAGATACTGTGATCTTTCTAAAGGTAAACTTTATGATTCTGTATTTCTTTCAATAACACTTGGGCAAATGAATACAAAGTTTAAAGGACAACTCCACGCTCATAATAACAACTTTTAGAAAGAATGGCCTATTTAAAAATGTTGATCTATCCTACTTTGTCCTCTAAATTCTTGCTATGCTTTGCCTGCTTGCTTCTGGATACCAAATGGAAACTGAGCAGTTTAGTGACCTGTATTGAGCCTGAGCATGCTCAGGAAAGGCAGCTAGTGGATTAGCATTCAGTCATTGGCTGTGATATCAACTGTCAAATCCATAACTGACAGTTGCTAACTGGAAGAACCAGAAGCAGAATAAGGGGCACAGACATTGTGCAGATCTTAATATTTTGATTTCAGACTAGTACAGTTTAGAAGTTTGGGGGTGATTTACCTGTATATAAGTTTTCATTTGAGGGATGGACTTGTCTTTAAATCAACATTACTGAATGCCAAAAAAGTTTTGCCTGAAAGAGCATGTTCACCCATCAAAGGGTTAGTGGCTTTCAACTATTGCAGTTTTGTCGTTTCAGCGTTTGAGGGATGACCTCGTCCCTTTAATAACCCCATTAGATGTCATAAAGGAATTTTTCTGGCTAGCACTGTAAGCTGTGACATCACCAGCACAGCTGGTCTCCCCCAATCTCAGTTGGTGCATGCCCACTGCTTGTGATAGAGATAATCACAGCTGCATCATAAGCCCTGCCTAGCCACAAGCCTAAAAATATTTTTTTTCTCCCTAATGTGTCTAGAGGTAGAGGAATGGACAGAGAATGGTTGCAGACTGTTAACTGCTTCAGAAAAGAGTTTTTGGGGTTTGGGCTTTTTACACAGCTCTCATGTGCCTATCACAGACTCTGATAGGACAACCAGGATGTGTAACTTTCAAGCCTATAACTAATATCCAGAGTTGCTATTGATATCATCCTGGGCTCCTTTGAGAAAGGTAAGATAGAGCTCTCATCAGTTTACTCTTTAAATGTTTTTTGTATGTGTCCGATGCTGATGTATTTTCATTTCTAAGGCTAGGCCCCACTGCCATGATTTGATTGACATTTTGTGATCCACAATCTAAGAGTTGTCACCACTTTTTATGCATTGCATTCCATCTGATATTGAAAGAAATGCGTTAAGTTTTTAGGAGAAACAAAGCGGAGAGAAGCATTTGGAAAAAACGCATACAGTTCTTTTGTGTTTCAGTGGTATCTATATCAAAAATAATTTGTCAACCCCTGGCATACAAATTGTCCATTTTAATCCATCCGTAGATTTATAAGAAGAGTCGTAGTAGAAAAGCTACATCTTTCGCTGCTACTTTTAAGAAGGGTTGTACTTACTAGAGACTGAAAAAGCTCTAGTAAGAAGAGCACCCAACATTATTGCAGTTTCCCAACACCCATAGGGATTTTTAATGCTAAAAGTACAGTAAATTGTAACAAAACAAGATTGCGTACATAATTAACCATAAAGTGATTTTTAAAGGGAATGCCCCACATCCCCACAGTAATTTGACCCCAGAACCAGGACCCTCTTCACAAACCCTAAGCTCACAATACTCTTTTGGCTGCCTGTGTTTCTGAATAGAGATCTTCAGCTTTAGTTGCCGTCCCCTCTTCTAAAGGTTTCCACCTTCTGCAATGTGCTCCTTGCAGCAATGGAGCCTGAACAGAAATGATCATCCACAATCATACATTTGTTTTTGGGAAGTAACATTTTTAAAGGTACAAATTTACAGTAGCAGTTATGGACCTTATTACAATAAGTATCACATATTGTGTAGTTAAAGGCAACTACATCCTAAAAGAAAATTCCCCACTGAATCTTCAATTCTATCAGAGCTAAGAACATGTTTTAATCTCTTCAGTTTTGCTTATGTTTTGGCTGTTCTTGCACCTTTTTTTGCCTGAGTTGAAAAATATTGTTGCAAGTCTGGAGTCATTTACTATAAAAAATAAGATAGACCTATAGCACTCTGTTATAAATTCCTTTAACTATGGGAAGTTTTCATTAAATATATGGTCACCCCAAAGCTTTATCTAGTATAACTTTAAAATAGATACAAGTATAACAATATATTAACATTTCCAGTGGATACACTGTAGCAATCACACATATTATTGCAAATAGAGGGTTTATACAATACCATCACGTATTGTCTGCTCAGTAGTATAATGGTGTCCGAATACACCATACGCGTTTCGTCTATTGACTTAATCGTTGGCAAGTCTGGAGTCAGGCAGGAAAATTACTTTACTGACTTGTAAAAAACATTTCTACACTATTTGTGGATTGACTATTCATAACCGGGAGCCTAAAGCTACTAGCACTTGGTGAGAACGTAAATAGCTAATTAGTATTGAATTAAAGAGAACGTGAGTTTGGGATACTTCTACCTCCAATAGATTTATAGAGGAATGTGTGTTTGTGTGTGTGGGGTAATGGTATAACAACTCCAATTATCTTTTTACTGTTCTCTGTTTTTATATTTGGCTATATATTTGTCTTTATCATGCTTATAATTAAATTTAAATCTGTGGTTACAGGGCTATACAAAAACACTGTATTCTGGAAATAATGCAGTCATTGATGTTACCATGGTGTTCTGGAGATCGTAATTCTTCTAGTCCTAACGATCATTGATCATAAAATAAAGATTTAAGGAGATACTAGTTCTCCTGTAGAAGAACTTAGTCTAATAAAACACATTTATTTATTTATCCATGTAATCCTGATTGATCCATGAGATCCTGAAACTTTAGGGTGATGCATAAAGAGTCACTAAAAATCAGGGTAAATGGCAGAGTGCAATGTGAGGATAATGTATTTGTAGTTGTGTTACCCTCTAAATAGCTGATGTTTTAATAGACAAAACATTTATTAGCATAGGTTGTTTTCTATTACATATTGGTGTGTTCAGAGGTGCCCAGAAGAATGGCAGAGGGTCATGGGAACTGTAGTAAAACAGCACCTGTTCCTGCAGTAATACCTATCCTAAAGTTTCACTAAATGTCAGTGGCCATTTATCAGTATAAGTGTAGATTGTGCTTTAAAGGGACACTAAACTAAATGTATTATAAAGGCCAGTGGGTTCTATAATTTACAGGTCGTAGGAAGCTTATTCCTACCTCCCTGTGTGCACACAGACACGAGGTCTCCACTAGTTCTACAGCTGTGACAGGCTGGCCTGATGTCCTCCTCATTTTCTGTGCGCCTACAGGGAAGAGTAAAAGGGACATTCGAGCCGGGCCGGCTGATCAGCTATTTAGAACCAGCAAGCGTGATGCTTGCAGGTGATTGAAGAACTGCAGTGGTTTAGTTGTATCGCACACAGGGAGGTAGTATAATCTATGGCCTCTAGTGTAGCGTTAAATATTCCCTTATGGTTGTCCTGTACAGCCTGATGAAAGTCGAAAAGTAAGTAGGAGCCTCTCTGTGTGTAATCCTTATCTGCCTCTTCTGGCTCCAGGAAGGAGTCTGGCATGCGCAGTAGGGTTCCCCACCCCCTCCCTCCCGTCCCCTTTAACCACAGCCTCGCGTCTGAGGCTAACAGGGTTATTCAATAAAAGTTTATTATCCTTAAAAATGGTGCTAATTTGCCCCAACCTATCAGATGTTAAGCTGGATACACTGTCATTTTTCAAAAATCAGGCTACACACAATCCCCGCACATCTCCCTATACACAGCATAGGAGACGCTCGGACCGTTTTGTTGCCACGTCCATCTCCCCCATAGGGAGTCTACCCGGCTGAGGAAATTTTCCCTCTTTTCCGAACATTCGGCGCTGCCGCGACTTATTCGGAAAAGCTAGGCACACACAGTACTGATAAAGAGCCCTGATACCATCTGATCCGACGATATCGGAGCTTTTCAGTACTGTGTGTATTAAGCTTAAGCTTTCAAATGTTAAATAACATCTGATTGGTTGGGGCAAAATTAGCACCATTTTTAATGATTAGAACTTTATTGAATCTCCCCATATTCTTAATGGTTAAGCCTAGGACCCCTCCACACTAGGTTTAAATTGCTCATTCCCTCTGCTGTTCTTCCACATGGAACAGCAGAGGGGGCCAGACTGGCAGCCTTGTCAGTGATTGGCTGGGTCTAGCCAATTACAGAAGTGGTTTCTGCTCTGGCCTTTATGCTGTACTGTGTGGAAGAAAGCATTAGCGTCCGTGACCCAGGGAACCAAGGCTAGTAGTCTTTTAGGACGGTTTTTTGCAATTAAAACCTAGCGAAGTCTAGGTTATTGGGGATTCTCTACATTATATCAAACATTTTTTTTCCTTAGAATAAACCCTATTTTCCCTGCACCCATCTTCTCACATAGCACTGGTTCCACCCTGCCACTAACTCTCTTTTTATGCAGCCTCTTCTCTTTTTCCAGGTGCTGTGGGCAAGCAGTGATAGTTGCAGGTTGCAGGAGAGTCCGGCCTCAATGCGCAGCCAACATCACTCACTTGAACTGAGGAATCCGGCTGCTGCTCCACTGATCGTCGCATCCATTGACGTCACTGGATGCGACGATCAGTTGATGCGGCAGCCGGATTCCTTATTCAAGTAAGTGACTACCCGAGTCGAGGTTCAGTTTTCAGTGTTATGTTTTTTCCTATATTATTTTCTAAGGATAACATTTTTGAAACGAACAATCTTTATATCTATTGTCATTCGAAGCCAACGCAGACTTGCAGGTGATGTCAAAACAATGGCCATACATTTTAAAAATAAAAGTTTGCTTTTGCATGTACATATTCACAATTGCCTATGACTTCCAACATTCATCATCCAATAAATTGAATCAGCCTTTTTATAAACATATACATCAGCTGTGTTTATAAATCACGGCTAATACAACTAAATATTAGGCTGTAAGAAGATATAGAAGTGCACACTTCGTTGCCAGGTAGGTTAATTGGTTCTCTCCTTCCTACTGCTCCCAGCAGTTTTAAACCACAAAGGTAGAAATGGAAGGGGACGCCACGCAGGTATACTGCATACACAAAAAGTGCTTTATTTTCCCACCATGTTTCAATCTCCAATTGGATCTTTGTCAGGTGGGATCGTATGTTGGGAAAATAAGCACTTTTATGTAAGCAGTACATTAGCATGGCGTCCCTTCCTTTTCTACTTTTTGAAATTGTTTGGCAATTGTTTGGGCCTTGTATTAATATACAAGGCCTTCAAAATATGAGGCATAACTACTTTTCATCTAAGTTTTTTAGTGTTGTTTTGAAAAGTTAATTTGTGACTTGAAGTTTTTAGAGCCAAGCTATTTGTTTCTTGGTAGCCTTTAAAAGGTTAGTCTCCAGATATTAAAGAAATTTGCTCAAAGTAAACCTTTTCTTTTGGTTCAAAAATAGAAGAACAGAGGTAAAGGGTTTATGTCTTACCTCCCATTCTTACAGAAGCCAGGAACAAAGATTCAGAACTTCAGAAGATTCAACAGTAAGCACAATCTACCTCAGAATCTTCTGACAGGCCCCAAATGCTTTCGCGTTAAACTATACTATACGCAGGGTGGTCAAACTCAATCACATAATGGGCCAAAATCAAAAAGACAGGCTAAGTGTGGGCCAACTTTTTTTTATTAAGATCACTTTGCAGGTGTAGGATTGGGACTATGACATGCTTGTTTCTAGTGCTGGGTCTTGTGGGGAAAAGTGTGTGGAGCACACTGTTTTGGACTGGGCCTTCTGCCTATGGCACGATCATGTGCTAATGTGGAATGCCCACCTTACACTTCTGGCGTGGTAATGGCATGGCTAACTCTAATGAAAGACCCTTTGTCACACCTCCCTCCCTTCCACAGTGCCGGGCTAGATACGTGATCATTTTTTACAGCTGTGACTGCATCAAAGCTTTATTACGCTACTATCTGTGCTCAAGTCCATTAATGCAGTCCCAAGCAGCAGAGTAACAGAGTAAACGGCTGTTTTTTAAACAGTTGACTGCGCGTATCTCAGTAAAGTTATGTATAGTTATGCCGCTGCTTGCTACTGCATTAAGTAGTGTAGTAACTCTTGCTGTACAGTCACCGGGGACCACAAATATGGCCAGACGGGCCTGGAAAACATTTTCTACGGATGCCTGGTGGCCAGGGGATTCAATATGTTTAATCACCAGGATTCTGAGCCTCTTTACAAGGCTGAAGGATCTGGGCCTGATATGTATCGGGCCTGATTTTTCTTAAAAAATGTGTGCTGTGTTTAGAAAATACAATTGTTATTGGCCATGTTTGGACCTAACAAAAGGAAGTTTCCTGTGATTGTGACGAACTTGTGAGTTGGCCCTTTCTCTTAAGGACCTTGATCTCAAGGACATAAAAAAGAAGGACACTTATCATTTGATGGTTGATTGGTGTGTGTTGAAAGTTTGAAAAAAGGATTGTTTGACAGTTTGAAATAAGGATTGTTTGTACTGTTAAAAACCGTGTGCAGGATTGAGTGTGCAGTAAGCAGACTAATCTTTCTTCTTCCAGTTAAAGGGGTGTGCTGGACTTCTATATTTCTAGTATTGTACCTGTTGTAATCACAAACAGGCTGCGAAAGGGTTAATAAGTGTTTGGGGTTTTGTTTCCCTCTCTTTCTGCTCTTGCACTAATTGTGTGGGGGTTGGGCCTATTAGTTAAATAGGATTCACAGTGTTGGGCCTGTGTTTGGACCTAACAAAAGGAAGTTTCCTGTGAGTGTAACGAACTTGTGAGTGGCCCTTTCTCTTAGGACCTTGATCTCAGGACTAAAAAAAGAAGACACTTAACATTTGATGGTTTTGATGGTGTGTGTGATAGTTTGAAAATAAGGATTGTTTGACAGTTTGAAAATAAGGATTGTTTGTACTGTTAAAAACTGTGTGCAGGATTGAGTGTGCAGTAAGCAGACTAATCTTTCTTCTTCCAGTTAAAGGGGTGTGCTGGACTTCTATATTCTAGTATTGTACCTGTTGTAATCACAAACAGGCTGCAAAAGGGTTACTAAGTGTTTGGTTTTTTTTTTCCCTCTCTTTCTGGCTCTTGCACTAATTGGTGTGGGGGTTGGGGCCTATTAGTTAATAGGGATTCACAGTGTTGGGCCTGTGGTTTGGACCTAACAAAAGGAAGTTTCCTGTGAGTGTAACGAACTTGTGAGTGGCCCTTTCTCTTAGGACCTTGATCTCAAGGACATAAAAAAAGAAGGACATTGAAACAAGAGGGCAATTAAACAAGGTTTGTGCGTCACTGTGTTGGTGTGGTGTATTAGAAGGGACAGTTTTTTGTCAGTACCATGCAATGTGCATCGTGCCACATGTATAGGAACCTGGAGCAGACGTTCCGGGGAACCTATGTCTGTGTCAGGTGTGAGTGGGTTGCCCGTTTGGAAGCCGAGGTGGAGAGTCCTAAGGGGGGCAGCTTGCAGCATTGCGGGGATTGCAGAACTGGGGGTCAGCAGGCACTGGCTGGGGCCAGTATAGAGGTGGTGGAAGAGGGACAGAAAGATGAGGAAGGAGGTATTTTTGTTAGGTTACTAGGGGAAGTGGGGACGGAAGAGTAGGGGGGCTCTTTCCCAGATTGTCCATCCCAACAGATTTGCCGCCTTAGGTATGAAGTGGAGGAGGACACACTCGGAATTAGCGTGTATGGAGGGGGATAGTCCCTTGACACCCAGGGGACTGCCATCTCTGATACAAGGAGGAGGAACAAAGGGCCAAATGCAAGGCAGGTGAGTGTAGGGGACTCCATTATAGGAGGTAGATAGGGTAATCTGCCGCCAGGACCCTACATGCCGAACTGTGTGTTTGCCTGCCTGGTGCTAGGGTTCGGCATGTGGTGGATCGTGTAGACAAATTATTGGGTGGGGCCGGGTGTGACCCGGCGTCCTTGGTTCACATTGGTGCCAATGACAAAGTTAGAGGTGGAGGTGAGGTCCTTAAAACATGATTTCCGAGAACTAGGGGCCAAGATAAAAGCAAGGACCTCCAGGTAGTGTTTTCAGAAATACTACCCCAGCCACGTGCTAAGCCAGGGAGACAGCGGAGCTTAGGAGCATTAATGCGTGCTAAGAAGTGGTGTAAGGAAGAAGGGTTTGGGTTTATTGAGAACTGGGCAGACTTTGCTGTCGGCTACAGGCTCTTTAGTAGGATGGTTGCACCTCCACTGATGGTGGTGCAGCTGTTTTAGGGGAGAAGATGGCTAGAGGGTTGGAGGAGATTTTAAACTAGGTTTGGGGGGGAGGGTATTAGCAGTCTCACTGGGATAGATTGTCCAGGAGGAAAGCAGGGTGTAGATAGCCAGTGGTGGTGGAAAGGGGGGGTGGGCTAGCATAGGGATAGGGAGGAATGTGTATCAAAGTGTACGAATAAATTACGGATCATAATCTAAAAATGTATGTTTTGCAAATGCGAGAAGCCTGGCTGACAAAATGGGGAATTGGAATGATGGCATTGAATGAAAAGTATGATGTAATAGGTATAAGCAAACGTGGTTGAACATTTCTCACGACTGGCTGTAAATATAGAAGGATATCCCTTGTTTAGGCAGGACAGAAAAAAAAGGAAAGGGGGAGGAGTATGTGTATATGTTAAAAAAGAATTGAAGCCAAATTTAAAAGAGATAGCTGGTGATATGGATGATAAAGTGGAGGCAATATGGGTGAATTAGGCAACAGGAAAGGGGGTAATGTCATTGTTGGTGTCTGCTATAAGCCGCCAAATGCTAGCAAGAGGAGGTGAGTCAACTTCATATGCATTGGCAAGGGCTGCAAGTTTTGGGGAGTTGCTCATTATGGGGGACTTCAATTACCCTGACATTGATTGGTGTGGTGGAACTGCCATCACAGAAAAAGGCGATGAGTGCATCTCCGAATTTGTGCGGATATTTTCTCTCACAGGTGGTTGAGGTTCCTACTAGAAAAGGAGCTCTGTTGATCTGGTAATATCTAACATTGTGGAGCGCATTATAGATATAAAGGTCGCATCGATGAGGTGAGCTCGTGTGTAGTCCGTTAGGAATGGCTTTGGCGATGGTCACCTGTGCCGTGCCCGCATCAAGTTACCGGCTGCTTGGGCTACAGTGGGTCGCTCTGCTGAACAGGGAGCCAGCCTCCTCTGGTGGCGAGTGGCACGTCAGGCTGCAGCAAGTGCGCCTGGGTCGAACACAAGACTTGAAGTAGTTGCCAGAAAAGCGTGCGGGTTTTACAATCGACCCCGTGGATAACAAGCTCGGCAGAATGTCAACGGGGTAATGATGTCATGTAAAGTACGGACAGAAGTGGACGCGCGTCGCCCCCTGTAGCGGGCGGGTCCTCGCGTCGGGCGGGTCCAACGAGCCTGTGCAGTTTGTAGCACACTGTCGTGCGGACGGTACCATCGTTGCCGCTGTACGACGCAAGAATGTAAAAAAAAAATCCGCGCCGATGGGGCTGGGAGCGGATGGAGTTTAGACGCATTGCACACCGGAGCTCCGCCACCGAAGAACCAAACGCATCGTCAGTGACACCTTCAACCAACAAGTCGTCAGCTGGCACACATTGGCATGGTGGACCAGTTGTGTTGTGACCGAGTACAAGAAACACGACTCAAAAGGATAAGACAAGTCTGACGGATAGTCGAAGAACACACAAGCGAAACATAGGGTGGAAGAATTAATCGTAAAAAGATGACTGAGAATGTGGCCCGATGAAGGGATAATGAGTATATCGAGGAGGGCGAGACAGCAAAACGTCGGACTAAGGTGGGGCCTCTGGAGACCGACCCGATCAGAAATCCAAACGTACACGAAGTCAGACAAGAAGTATTTTTACTAGCAATCTCAGAATAACAACTGGCGAACCGCAAATACGGGCAAGGGCACTATTCAGCTTCACCCGGTAGGGATCTGTCTGCACATAAATGAACGTCCATCCGCGACCCCCGCCGCTTCGCCGCCCCCATGCCGCTCCCCCGCTAATCTCTCGTCCGTGCGACGAAAGTGACGCAAGCCGCGCGCTAAAGCATAAGAAACCGTCATCGCGCAAGCAAAGACTGCGTCCTGCGCCTACCTCGCCGCCGAAGCCAAAAGAGTGCTTACAGAACCTAGATGTTCAGCCTAATGCTTGTACAAAGACCGCAAGCAGACACCCTCCCACCACGCAAAGGGTTCGATGTCTGGGCGGCTGAGCAGATAACGCCGGCAACATTGCCTGTCACTCAACCCTATGTCCGCGTAAATGAAATCAATAATGCTACGAACACTGGTAGATGGATCCCTAAACTAGCCAGGAGATATCTTAATAATACGAAAGACAAAATAATCAAAAAAAATACATCCATTCATAGCAAAAAACCAACTGATACCTGACTTAGACCAAAGTCCATCACTATCCTCACGAAGGCACACCCGTTCTTCGACGACCAGCTAAGCACTCAAAAGTCTCGTCAAATGAAACCTCGACGATCGCTAAAGACCTAAAACTAGTAGGAAGGAAGACGACAAACGTCGAGTCAGTAGTAATGCCACGTCAAAATAGGGAAGGCGAGCATACCTGCCTACTCTAATGTATAAAGAAGGAATAACTATGATGGGCTAGGAGACCCCGACCTAAACGCGGGAGCTTCTTCTCCGAGAACCTCTTAGGAGTATTAAAATACACAGGAGAAAAAAATAGGCTTCGCGCGATGAAGACCGATGCCAACAGATGATAAACAGATGAGTAGCCTAAATGATGAAAAATGAAAAATATGTAATGTGATAACTGAGCACGTTGTGAATGTGACAAAGATATAGGAAGAGGAGAAATAAACATGTGAGAGTAAAAGAGTTAGAGATGTAAGAGTACGGTGTAGGAGATACAGAGTTTTAGCTAATAGTTCTTCTAATGCTGCCACTTCTTGGGCCCTTTCTATTTAATCTATTTTTAATTTGAATGGTATTGTCACCGTTTCTTTCTGTTTGCTGACACACAAAACTTTGTCGACCGATTAAAACTTCAGAGGTGTGCAATCGTTGCAAGGATCGAATAGATTATACTTGGGCTGCTAGGGCCAGATGAAATTCATTTGATAATGTAAGGTGTGCATTTTGGACTTAAAAATCTTGTGCTACTATACGATAAATGGCTCTGTGTTACGTGAATCCCTGTTTTTGGAAAGGGACTTGAGTTTTTTGGTTGATAACAAACTTAAAGTAGCAAGCAGTGCAGCGGCAACAGCAGACCGCATGTATTGTCTTGTATAAAGCGAGGTATGGATTCAAGGAGGAAAATGACTTCTCCTCTTTACAAACGCATTGGTAAGCCTCATTGGAATATGCAGGCCAATTTTGGGACATGCCTGTGTACAAAAGATCCATCTTTGAATGGAAAGGGTTCAGAAAAGGGCCACTAAATAATAAGGGATTGGGGGAGCTTGAATATGAAGAGAGACTGGAAAAGTTACCATTATGTACGCTGGCAGAAAAAAGGCCGGCCGTTGCTTGTGTGGATATGATTACTGTGTATCATCATTAACGGGCCCATACAATAACATCGGGGCATTGATCCCCACCAGAGCAACATGTCCAGGCCACGAGGACATCTCCCTTGAGACTGAAGCAAAAAAGGTTTCGAGGCTTAAGCTTCGGTAAAGGGTTTTCCCTGTGGCTAACGTACTATGGCTAACTGGATGTCTCCGTCTGGCCGTTCTGGCAGGTTCATTGGTGTAGAGTATTCCAAAAAAAAGCTGGATGAGTTTCTGCAAACAAGGAATGTTGCAAGTTGACTGTATTGTACATAAAGAGATGTTGATCCAGCCCGGAAATTTTCCTATTGTCCACTCTGGCACAGTTTCGTTTCTTTCGAATGTTTTTTGTTTATATTTTTCTCTTTCTCTTTCTTTCATAAATTTGGTGGGGTTTTTGCCTTCCTCTGGATCAACAGTTAGGCAGGAAATAGGATAGTGCTAGATGGGTGTTGCCTGGATGGACGGTTATGTTCTTTATTCAAACCTCAAATCTATACTATACTATACTATACTATACTATACTATACTATACTAATGTTAAGTAGCTTTCTTATAGCGTTATTATTGTCAAGGTAAAAAAAATAGCTAAGGACAATTTATTCCTATTCCAAGAAGCATGATTTTCTTTTGAAGAAAAGGGTTACTTAAAGGGCAAGTCCAGCCCAAAATAAAAACTTACATACAGGCAAACTACCCTCCAAACCCTAAACGGTAATAGTTTGAAATGTGAACTATATAAGTCTAACCTGAAATCCTGCACAATGTCCTGTTTCTCTGCTTCCTGGTTCTTCCAGTTAGACTGTCAGTTTATGGATTTGACGTTGACATCACAGCCAATGACTGAATGTTAATCCCCTAGCTGCCTCTTCTGAGCATTCCCAGGCTCAGTACGGTTTCTAAATTGCTCAGTTTCCATGAGGCATCCAGAAGCATAGCAGGCATACAGTAATGAATTCATAGGACGAAGTATATATCAACATATTTTAAAGAGGCCATTCTTTCTAAATATTTTCTTATGAGGGTGGAGTTGTCCTTTAAATCATTGATGGAATTTTTTTGTTATTTGACTTTGGTGCCAAAATCTAGCACCATTCTGGTGTTTTAGGTAGTCAGGGAAATAATGCTTTTTAAGGAACATTTAACCCAAAATTAAGACCCTAGATTAAACACGATCTGTAATTTTCATGGGAATGAGAGCACTTTCTCCAGTCTCCCATTACACCCTTAACTGAGCTCACATACTAACCTAACTGTAATCCTGCAGCACTGCAATGTCGCTACTTCAGCCTCTCCTCCAGTGCACCCTCTGTTTCCGACATGGCATAGGCATGGCATAGACATATCTTTGGCATAGGCATGCATGGGGTGAGGGAGCCAGCACTATGGGATGTGGTTGGGATTAGTATTGCGATCTCAGATCTGGATTTGAATTTTAAAACTAACACAGAGTTAAAACGGGTTTCATTAACCTTTTGACATAATGCTACCTGCTTCTGGATTTTGTGTAGCCCTGAGATTTAGTATATTTCTTCATAAGCAAGACTTCCTTTACAGTGTTACTAGTAGATGTGCTGGGGTATTTTCATGAAGGACTTTGCAAGCCTAAACATTTGTTTTCTGTTGCACATCCTTATATTCTTATGAATGCAGCCAATGTCAAGGTGACTTGTACCACCATTTCCATAGACTTTGTGTAATCATATCTGATGAGTAATATGTAAAGATATTTTATTTGTTTCATTTTGGCTTTTCAGGAAGTCTGCCAAGTCTCGAAGCCGAAGCCCTCATTTATTCCAGAAAGACTTCTTCATCTCGTACCAAAGCAAAAATCTCAATCAAGGAGTCGCCATTCCAGTATTTCTCCTGCCCGTCTACCATTAAATTCTGCCTTGGAGCTGAGCTCAACCGAAGAAAAAGGAACGGGCGGCTGCTGTTGCAGCAGCTGGAAGAGATCAAAAAGCAGTCCCCTGATTATCAAAAAAGAGCAGGTGGAGAGTAGAGGGGCTTGTGCAGTGGACCTCAAAAAGGCAACCAAAATTCTTAAGCTGAAAAATCAATTTCTGACACAGAACTGTTGACCGTATCTAATGCAGATACCAAATTGTGTTGCCAAACAAGAGGAGACTGAGAGGAAGCCGCAGATACAGGTTAAGGAGCAGAAAGCTTTGGGATTAAAGGACTGCAACACAGCAGCCATCAAGGAGGAGGTTTTAACACCAAAAGAAGGGGCAAACAGATAGAGAGAAAGAAAAAATGCACCGCTTCCGTTGTACTCTCACCACCACCTCCTTTGCCAGCATCTTCTCCACCAGCACCAACTCCCCCCTGCCTCCTCTTCTCCTTCTCCGCAGTCAATCTACTGCCCGCCTCCTCCTCTTTCCTCCTCATCCTACACTAACATTCCTACCCCTTCCTACTACAGTGGCTGCTTCATTGACATCTCTTATTTTCTCTCGGGCATCATCTATGTCTACTCAGGCAAACTCTCAGACACCCAATTCCTTCACCTGCCAAATTACAGACACCTGTAGTTTTTTCCATCCCTCACTTAAAACAATCAACGCTGCCTCCTTTGCCTCTTCCTCCACTGTTGCCAGGAGAGTATGATATTGAAAGGTGAGAACTATGCCATGATCCTAACAATGACTGCATAAATAACTAGTAATGGGCAAAGCTAACACTTGCTGCTGAAACAGCAACAACTGGCAATTAGTGTACACGGTACATAAACCAGAGTTTAATGATGGCCATACACTGACTAGCATTAATAATTTGACATTTGAGTGTTCTATTTATTTTATGTCTATAGTATAGAAAAATAAAACTGTCAAAAGTCAATTGCAAAAAATCAGCCATTTCTTCAGACAATCGCAGTTACATTGGTAGTTAAAGTTATGAATGGCTGAATTAGCATCATGGATATTGTTAGAAAACAAGCATTATCTTTATTTCTATGTCTTTACTTAGAAAGATGTTTTAAAAATTGTGGCCCACTTTTTGGCTTTCATGTCACCTGGCCTGCATTATTAGTCTGATAGTGTATTCTCGGTAAAACCAGAGGTGGAAATGGTTTTAAGTTTAGGGATGCTATCAGACTGGATCAAATCTGACTTTTAGGTGACTGAAAAGTAATTTGATCCACATATATCTGTTTGTATTCAATTAGATCAACTGGACTTGAAATGTAGTTCTTGAAGACGTTTCGCTATCATCCGACTGGCTTTCTCAATTCAGAATGACTTGTACAAGAATCTGTGGCAATTATGTACCCTGGAAAATCCAATTAGCATATCACAGCCAGGTTTTAAGGTGTGATTGATAGTGCTAAGAAGG
>JAACNH010003661.1:0-27786 GCA_019447015.1 Hymenochirus boettgeri
GGCTGCGTGAGCATTTTTATTTCATGTGCATGTATCCTATCATGTGGGGCATAATCATCACAGAGATTCAACAATGTTGCTATTATTATTTACTATGTTCTCTTGAAATAAAGGCGAGATGCAATCACTTTCCCTATCGTGACTAACCTTCACATATATTCTGTATTCGTTAGATCAACTGGACTTAAAGTTTAGTCACATAGTGTGAATGCGAGTGTTAAGGTGCGATCTTTTGGCACGATTTAGCCCCACAATTGAAAAGGCTTTAAATTCATGCAAGCAACTAATAGTAAAATCATGCCTAATTTATTGCATCATTTGCACTGTCCTAATTCCAAAATCTTCGGAAATGACTCAGGCCATGCAAAATGAGTGCAAAACCATGCAAATTTTATAGTTCCATCAGGTAACATGGGTTTTGCACTTATTTTTCTCTTTCTCTCCCTGAAGTCTATTTTGTGATCAATTGAACCTATGTGGAAAGTTCTGTATCAGTGGATAACAGATTGTGTTTAATACCACACAATAAATATATATTTTTTATCACTCTTCAAATAATACTTTTGCTCGGAGCCTTTAGCTAGTTGCACATGCCAATGAGGGAGAAATACCAGAACCTCTAGTGACATCAAACGGACTCTAATGACATCAAACTGACTCTAGTGACAATCAAATGAACTCTAGTGACACCACATGGCTGTTACCACAAGTCCCATGTAGGACTGTAGTCCCAAAGCAAATTGTTAAACTTTAGTTTTTTATTAATATTTTTAATGATATATATCATAAGATGGTTAGAATTTTAAAAAAAAACTTTATGGTATGGCCACATGCATTGCACTGGAAGCGATCCCGCTTGCGCGTGCAACTTCTAGTGGATTTGCATGCGATTTCTGTGCGCTTGCGATTTCTCCTTCTCTCTCCTTTTCTCTCAATGGATGCGCAATCGCGTTGGCCCTCAACCTTTCATAAAGTTTAATTGTCCATGTGCTGCGCAGAGAATATGTACGAGATACAGCACATCTTCCTCTGTATGTAAGGAGACCGGAAGTCATCAACGAGTTCCGAGACCATGTAAAAGCATAAGCTGCAAGTCAAGTTAATACAGGTCATGAAACCCCAGGGGCCACATTAGTTTAATCGGCCACTTTCATTTTAATTTGATGGTTTTGATGTTGAGGCTTTTAAAGGGCATTTTAACCCCACATAAAACATGAGACTTAATCCCCCACCCCGAGAAATGTCAAAGTCTGCAACACTAACTTAACTTGACCACATTTATAAAGAGAGATATCCATTACCAGAGCAGCCAATCACATGACAGATGATGTCACAGTCAATAACCGACTGTTGCTGACCAGGGTGGCTTACATGGATGTGAAAAAATGTCTGGGAAGTTTCCCCAAGGATGGTTCAGCACAGAAAGGGAATCCCCAGCTGGGTTTCTCATCTTGGAGGGGGCTTCCTTTAACATTAAGGGGTGCGCCTTAAGCTTCCTTGGTCAGTGATTGGTAGGCACTGCAGTATTATACTTTGATTAGGTGACAGTCACAGTTTACTACAAGTTACATTAAGATGTAAGTACTGGCATCTTCTTAGGCAGGGATCCCCTACCATGAAGCAACTGACACATTTGCTCATGGCACCCCCTGTGTTACCTAAAAAGGCTGCATAAAAAAAAATCATCCTTCTGCAATACTACATTCTGCACACCCACTTTCTCAATTAAGCATTCCCACATTGGTTCAGCTCCCCCTCTGCCTATAGGCACCAATGAAAAGTTTTTTCTGGTACCAAAAAACCCTAGGAAAGCTCCTATGTGAACATCCGGGGGAACGGATTTACAGATTCTCGCCAGTTGTAGGAAATCTGCAAAACCATTTCAAGCCTAATGAAGCAGATATTTTGCATTTTGACATGTTGGCCGCTCAGCCAATCACAGACAACGACGCCGGTCCCGCCCCTCTGCTTGCATTTCTCGCAAGCAGAGGGCCTGGCAGCGTGGCGGAGGAAAGAGGAAGGTAAGTAATGTTTGGGGCACTTTTTGATAATAAAAATATAGCAAGTTGGAGCTGGGGGACAAGGGAATATTATATCAAAAAAGGGTCAACATGGCCTTTAAATGACACTATACTGAAAAAATTACTTTGCCTCATCTTAATCTATAATTGAATACATGTAAGTAGCCTTACTTATTTGTGTGTGTTTGCTGCATCCTTCACACACGTTTCATTTAGGAGTCAGTATCCCCCTCTCGCTTTCAAGCAATCCGAACTGACTTTTTTCCACAACCAACAACTGTCAAGCCAGCACACAGCATTTCAACTGTCAAAACTTTGAACACCATTCCAGCTCTACATGTAAAACTTCTCACAGAAATTAGTTTTTGAGAGTAAGGAACTTAATTGACAGCTGAAATATAAGAATTAGTTTTAGATTGGATCTAAAAATAGGGGACAGATCAACAATAAATGAGATCAGTGGTGTTGGGAAGAATATAGTTTCCAGTTACGGTCAATTTAAAATAACCTATTTTTCGGTATAGATGCCCTTTAAAAACAACCCCCAATCAGTGGGAAATAAAGCCCCTATGTTTTGTGTTCAAAGAATTGTAACAGTGATCACCATGTGTTTTTTCTAAAATCTGTAGATGATGTTATACAGATATTTGTATCCTAATTTCCCATGTACAATACAAGATCAAGTCCAATTCAATGAATATTAAAGGTATGTAGTGTTTGCCATACCCGTTGGGTACATGACTGATATTTAGTATGATTTCTGGGGGAGTTAGAAGGGGTTGATGGCATTTCTAATCTAACTTTCTATGGTTAACATCTAAACTGGAAGTTGTATATATAAATGAATATGGACAATCCAAAATATAGTTTGAGGGGAATTTGAAAGGTTATTTGGGACTTATAATCCAAAACCCGCCAGGTGTTCCTTTACCGAAATAAGAATTTTCAGGTTTGACACTATTCAGGCTTTTTTGCTGGCCATGTTTCCATGTGCACCTATGCAAAATGAGGTGCATTTTATTGGTATTTGGCTGGATTTTTTTACCCTGTCGTGGGGGTTTTGGATGACATTTCTAACTTTGATTTTTTCTTTCATTTATGCCTTTTTTTTATTAAAAAAATAAACAACGTTCACACAGGAAGCTGTAAAGTTGCCACAGAAGATTGTGAATTCATGATATAACAAATAAAGGCACCAGGAGGTGTTCTACCTGCACATCCAGCAATCTCTGGTGCCAATTGGCTTTGGTGGGGCAAGTCTTTGGTCGTACAGCCACATCTCCATACTACGAACAAATGATACTGTCAACCACCTATGCCAGTTGGCACTAAGGGTTGGGGGGGATGTTAGAAGTTGTATTTTAAAGTGAGTTCAGCAAATTGATAAATTGCTCAAAATATCGAAAACCCTATTTTAAGCAGTTTATTGGAAAAACGAAATGTGGCCAGGTGGAAAATTTTCCACTGACCCCATCTTAAGTCCACAATTTCCCTATAAAGGTTGGTGGCTCCAGGTGGGCAACTTTGAGTGGTCTTCTTCCGATTGATTTCTCCGATTGAGTTAAAAACGATTGGAAATCCCGATCGCGCACATCTGCCTTGTATGGCTAGCTCAAGTTGTGTTTACTTCAGGTTCACTTCCTAGGGTGAATAATTTTTTCTGTAAAAACATGTTAGTTAAGGTGGACCACACCAACAAAACAATACTATTGGATCCACCAGTAAGAGTCAAATGGAGCACATTTTCGAGTGTTCTCTGGTTGTTCAAAACACTGCCTGAATTTTTCCTTGTTTGTGGTCGTCACCCTGTACTTATAGGGAGTTGGCCATGGCTGAGGGAAATCTGCTGTCCAAGCATTCTCCTATGCTTTACATAGGCAGACGCGTTGGGGCTGTAGTAGCAGATTCTTTTTTAAGAGTAATTTTTTAAATACGTGCATGCGTATATCCAGCTATGTGCTTGTTTAATCTACAAAGTGCTGTTTTAGTTTGGGGGGTGGTTCTACTGGAACAGAACAACCAGGTTACCCATATACATGAGTGGGTCATATCTCTAGAAAAGTGTCTTACAGTACAGAACTTCTAATGTTTAGCACTGCTTGTAAGTTTTCCTCCTCATCTAACAAGCCAAAGCTAGAATTGCTGGCCGCTGAAAGGGTGAAATGATCCATTTTCACTGACGGATAAGAAAATGGCCTTTAATCTGTTTAAACTTTAAAAGAAACAAAGTCAACACGGAGATTCTTGAATTTTTGTTTGCTTATAAACCTTCAGTTTTACACCATTCATTAGCATCACACAAAGAACACTTATTTAAAGACGGTCTGCCTGAAGGATCCAAGCTTCTCGTTAAAGATGTTAATGCCACCGGAATTAACAAACAAAGAATAAGATTTGGTTGTTATTCACTACAGGACTGTGTCAGTTAAAATAGCCCATAGCCTGTACATAGAGACGTCACAAATAACAAACATAAATATACCGAGTTCCTTTTGCTGACAATCTTCTAGATCAGGTTATTCCAAAGCTTGGGTCAGGGTCGCAATTTTTGGTGGGTCCTGATCAATTTTAGAAGGATAAGTAACGATTTACATTTATTTTAATAGTGTGCATTGCCCGTATTTGGTTAAAAATATTTCTAACTTTATCTAAATAACACCAAAGATTAATACACTGCTAATTCTGCTAAACAATGCAATACTGTAAAAAAAAAATAGATAAAAACCAATACTTCTCCTTGAGCAGACAGGCTTGGCCTCAGGGTTTTCAGAGTATTGCTGTTTGAATAATTGGTCCAGAACAATTCAATCTAAGGGGGGTCGGGGAGGGGGGCAGGGGTAGGGGGGAAAGGGGATCTTGTGTGATAAGAACGAAATTTGGGGGAAATTATATTAAATGGGGTCCAACCTGTAATGGATATTGATTATAGATTCTCACAACCGGCACTTGGACTGAAGCTTAAAGGGCATGTCCACCCTTTTTTTACATTTTTGATATATTGTAGGGCTTCTCCCCCAGCCCCAACCTCGTTATTATATCCAGCGAAACTCCCCTGATCGCTTACTTACCGTCCTCTATCCTGCATGAAACTGCAAGCAGGGCTGGACTGGCAGCCAGTAGTTTTCAGAACGGTGGGGGGAAAGGGAAGGTAAAGATCGGGGACTTTCTAAAAATAATTAATAATCATCGGTTGGGGCTGGGGAGGAAGCCCGACATATATATTAAAGGGAATTACACTAGGGGGAGGGAGATGAAAATGGGAGGAGAGGGAGGCGGAGGGAGGCTGCAGTGTGCAATGGCAAAATTCTCCTGGAGGAGAGACAGGAGGCAGAGTCCTATATGGACAGGCTCCTGGTGTCAGTTTTTTTTGACTTTGGAGGGGCATTACAATAGAACCATTTGGGATGTAAGGTTTTATTCACTACACAGTGGGGCCCAGTAGTGGGGGAAATTATAAGTTTGGGGGTGGACATGCCCTTTAAAGAGATGGTGGATGATAAATAAACAGCTGGAGGAGTTGGCATCGGATTCTTCTTAGCCATGGCCATTGGGCATCACGTTCATTGTGTGCCTCAGGGCTCCCGAGAGATTATCCCATTGACTCTCATTAAAATGAATTGAGAGAAAAAAATAAACACAATTGAATGGGCACTAAGTCAATATCACAATGAAAGTAAAACATTTTATAGGGTGGTAGGAGCAAGTACTCCAAACCTCCCACGAAGCCACCATCTATAAGCCAAAGGGATTGTATGTCCCCTCAATTGACAGCTCTCATACTACCCACTCCCCACCTCTCTAACATTAGCACAACTAGTGATAGGTGGCATGTCAGATGGAGTCTGGAACCTTAGCTAATAGAAGTAGTATAGAAAGTGGGGAAAGGGAGAATCCCTTCCCCCTCCTTAGGAAATAATATATAGATTCGTTTACAGAAAATGAAAAGGATAAATTAACAAACAATTCACTTCAGTGTCATCAGTACTAAAACGCTGAACTAAAGCAGCTATATGGCAGCTCCAACACTAATGTGCAACTGTTAAAAAAATTTACTGCTGATTTTAAAAAAATCGAAGTAGTGTTGGGAAATTAACAGTGAATTGCTCCTCTTAAAGAGCATCTCCAACCTATTCTACAATACTGCTGTGATTGCCTGAGAACCAGCTTGGAGGTGTCAGGTTCTGTAATAGTAACTTAGACACATCTTTGGAAAGGGAATAAAACAAAGAAATGGGGGGTGGGGGGGTGCTTAGGGCACAAAAAAATTGTCATCTAGATTTATTGAAGAACAGGTGGTGAAGGAGCTTGTCTTACCTCCCGTTCTCAATAACACCTGCGCGGAGCCGGAGAAGAAGGACTCTGCCTTCTATATGCGCATGCGCATAGAAGACAAAATTTTGTCGGAAAACCTGTCAACTACGAGGCAGAGGCGAGTGAGCGATCAGGTAAGTCCTACCTTTCATTCCCAGCTCCTGCAGGTTTTTATTGAAGACGGGAGGTAAGACACAGCTCCTTTACCTCCCTTTCTTCAATAAAACAATGCCAATATTTTTTTCAGTGGAGATTACCGTTACCCGATATAGTTGAGATGGTTTATATTCACACCATATACATGGCAACGTTGCTGTTTGTTTACTAAGATCTCGCGTTATATTTCGAAGCGAAGTTTACTGATAAAATCATTGCTGACCGAACGAGTGAAAAATAATAATAAGAAGGAAAAGGCTTTCAAGAGAGTAAAAAGGAACGTTAAGAAAGATGCAGATTCCATTATTTTCCCATTCATTGACAGGAAATACCATACGTTCTACACGAACACATGCCAGAGGGTTTGTTAACTATTGTCCTTAGGATGCAACAATGACCTACTGACGATTACATGTGAGAAATCACACAACTAAAGACAAACCGTAACCGCATTTCACCAGATCCCTCTTTATTGGGTGTCACCAAGACTTTGCACATCTGTGCATTCAGATTTCATTGTGCTTATTCATTTGATGGTCTTTAAACACATTTGCATTAGGCCACAACTTTGTTATTGTACAAAGACAGCCTTTCCTACATGGATTACACAGGAGAACTAGTCATTCCCTGATATAACCCTAGGTTTGCTCTTGATATTCATCCCATACAATTAAAATCTGTCTTGAAGTGGTGGCCAGTGGTACATCTAAGCAGTGCGCTTGTGTGCACGCACCACAAGTTAGCAGGCCTGTTACATACAAGTAAAGTAGCGCCCAAATAATATCATATGATGGAATGATAAGGTAATATAAAGGTTATTTTCTATGCCAGACATCAAATATATTTGCGCACCACCCAATTTAATATTAGGGGTACATTGGTGCCAGTCTCTCCCCACCTACTTTATCCATAGTGGACTTGTTTCTAATGGGAATACATGGGAGTTTTGCCCCATACATGTTTATTGCCACTGAATGTGTAAAGAAATGTTGTGGATAAGGTACATTTAATACCTAATGAGGTGTCTGGAAGAATTAAGAAGTATTGATGTGATGTAGAGATCTAGAAACATTATCAGCTATGTCAATAAATACCTCTTGGAATGACCTTCCTGTCCGAGCCCGAGCCACTTTTGTATGAGAGAGCAAGACCTTGAACTTGTCCCACTTAGCATGGAATTAACTGTCCGCGTGTTTAAAAAAAGATGAGCGTCATAGAATTTCTTATTCTTGTCCTAAAAACTATATCTGTTGTATTCAATTAGATCACTGGACTTGAAGTTTAGTTCTTGAAGACGTTTCGCTAGTCATCCGACTGCTTTCTCAATCAAATTGAGAAAGCCAGTCGGTGACTAGCGAAACGTCTTCAAGAACTAAACTTCAAGTCCAGTTGATCTAATTGATACAAAACAGATATACCATGACCTGGATGAATGAGAACCTTCACAAGCATGTCCTAAAAACTGTTTTTACCTGGACCAACGTAGATTAATTACAGACAAAATTTCATTACCTTCAACTCCCAAAAGTGACAGTTGAAACCAAGTTTTAAATTTAGAGTTAGAATTTTAGTTTTGACATTTAATTGCGTGTCGCATTGCGTGTAAAACTTGGGCCTGTTTCGCAACGTTAAAGGGGAAGTTCAGTGCAAATACATATTCTTTTAAGAAAAAGAGCAGTATTTTTCCATCCAATGACTGTAATCTGCCAATTCAGCATTTTCTGTGTATAAATAATGCAAACCGAAATTGAACTTCCTGTTTGCGGACCCCTAATAGAGACTGTTATGGTTATGTTGACCCAGTACCGGGTTGATTCATTGCTCAGTAGAGATCTGAGCATGTTTGACCCATCCAACAGCCAATCAGTAGAAATTAGCTGTTTAGGAACATTCTAAGGTAGTAGTTGCATTCTGGGAAGAAGAAGGACACGTTACAAACCTGAAATGTCAGGCCACTGATGTCAACAACGGGAATAGCAAAGGGGTATAAATTCAACAGATTTTTCAAAATGGAAGAGTAATAGGATAATTAGGTATGTGTAATATAAAACTAACAATTTTACAAAATCATATTTTCCGATGTACACTTTTCCCTTTAATGGCAAGAACGCCCAGTCGGTTGTAAATCCTTAATAGCGGATCAGTAGTCAACCTGCAGAGATCACATGACGAATCGACGATTCTAGCAATCCCCACATGACCGACTGCTGTTATGATGTTCAAGCTCTCATTCCAAAGTGCCACTATGCTGGGTCTTTAGTGGATTGTTTCTATGTTTGTACACCCTCTTTGCAACATTTATTATTGGTAGTCTGTACGAACCAAAAAACTAGCATGGTCCCCCATATGAATCTCGGCCTTATAATTCCACACATATATCAAGTTCTTATCCGTTCTCCAAATTCGGTCCGGTCTCATGCGTAGGCAATGTTAGCACATGCTTATACGATAAGAAATTTATTGAATCTCCCTGTATTTTATTTTAATGGGGCATGTCCACCACTTGTATATATTTTTGAGATTATGTACTGCTCCTTCGCCACAGGCCACCAAACGCTTACTGATTCTGACAGAAGTCCCCGAATCATTAACTGTGAACATCCTGCACTCTACCTTTGCGCGCACAGCCCCTGGTGACTCTGCTTGCACGGAAATGCAGCAGGGCGCGGGCAACGGCGCTAGTCGCGCGTCTCATCATTGGCTCGATAGGGGCGCCGAATCACGGACACGGCTGGAGTACCGTGAGTGTCTTGACCACGAAGGAGAGAGGCATGGTACAGTAGAGTTCAGGGGGGGACTTTCGTGCACGATAGTAAAGCGGTTGGGGCCTGGGGACGAGCTGAGTGGGACATAATAAGTAAGCGGGGTCTTCATGACTGGGCTTACCAGGTGTGTGCGATAGAGAGCAAGGGGGCCGGGAACTGCACAGGTGTCAATCCGGCCGCCTCCCCCACAACCTTGACGACGTTTGAGGCTGAGACAGGCCAGCTGAGTTGATGAGGTCACCACAACCTATCGTTACACTGCAAGTTCCTGGATCTTTGGAGGTGGACTCAGCGGAGAACAGTCCATTTGGAGCAGACCATGTGCATGAGGTAAGGATTATTATAAATACAGGAGTGGAGAGCGCGGCCAGTATGGTGTTAATTGGTGGGGGTGGAACATGACCCGAGCTTTAAAGAAAAGTAAATATAAAGAAAACCAATCCATCCCTTAAATGAACCGGCTATAGCCCTGGCATGCTCTCTCTTTTCTAAAGGAACTCTGAGCTAAATCTAAAATTTAACGAGATCAATAACAGTGTTTAATATTGCACCAGACGTGAGAAACCTTGAATCATGACTGATATAAACACCAACTGTATGAGACCCGCGGGCAGCAGAGATCAAGCACATACCCATAACTAGCATCTCATATACCAACACTGCCATAGGCCGTTCAGAGATACATTACCTGCCAAGCCGAGAATGATGGTATACATTCCAACATTCATCACGGACCTCCTAAAAATCTAATCGGCTGGAATTAGCAGTGGTGGCCTATTAGGACATGAAGACATCCTTACATGGGTTCTTCTCCGAATGTTTAGAAGGGTCAACTTTACTTTATTTTGTGCCCCCCCCCCCTACAATAATAGGGCCCACTATTAGATGCGATGGGGAGTTTGCTAGGAAACTCCTATAGCGTTTTGGGGGCGCTGCCGACATCACAGCAGAATGGGTTTTGTGCTAGGGAAAGGACGAGGATGGATAAATGGATGGGAGGGGGGGAGAATGGCTGCAAGCGCGCATGACATTTTTCTCCGGAGAGAGAGACAGGAGTCAGATCCTATAAGGGACTCGGCCAGGCTCCTGGTGGTCGAGTTTTCTGGACTTTGGAGGACTTACCGAGAGACCGTTTGGAATCTGGGATGTAGAAGGTAGGATTTTACTACACCAACAGTGGAGGCCGAGGGAAGTATTTGTGGGTTAAAATATAGTTTTTGGGGTGGACATGTCCCTTAAACTTGGTTTTGTAGTAGTATTAACCTGAATCAGCAGCTGTCTGTCAATGTGATTCCCCTATTCTACTGTTGTGTGGTCGCCCGCCATTTACCTACATCTCAATCCAGTACTGCTACCTGGACTAGCCAACTGGGAAGACATGCTTCTTTTGAGGTTTTGAGAGAGTGTCTTCCCACTGAAGGAGCCCAGCGACGCCAGGGAGTGGCAGTATTGAGGTAAATCCACAAAGCCAGAGTGTGAAGACATTAGGTCTAAAGTAAGGAATGTGATTACATCCAAAAGTATCATCTGGGTGCGTCAAAACATATGTTTGTGTGATCTCTGATAAAAACACTTTAAGTATAAAGGGAAACCAACGTGCACATTAACTTTGACAGACGGAGTTGGCACGACTGGACTTAACGAGTTTGGAGGAAGAAATGACAGCAATTTAGAGACTCACACGGTACTATTAATACGGAATTTGGAGAGAGAGATCTATCCAAATCGCCCGGTAGGTCATTCACCCTAGTGTGACGTTTAACGTATTTTGTTGGAGAATCTCTATAGAGCATTTATGGGATATTGACCAACTATGCATCTTGCTGCCAAGCACGATGATTATCTACTTCTGATTAAACTACTTCTATCAACATCTTTCATAGACATAACATCAGTTTTGTAAATCCAGGGTGAATGAGGAGGGCATTAACAGCTTAAAAAACTGCACAATTCATTAACATGTCTTTCATGTATTTGAGTTTTCAGCCCCTATATGAGGAAAACCTGTGTAAGATGGGGGTTTTTTTTTTAAATAGGCATCCATGGATAATTGTTTAGAGGAAAGACTACTGGTATATAAGTCCTTTGTGAACAAATTCTAATTGCAAGTTCACTTTTTGTAGCTGCCACTACAGTCTTTCCCTCTAGTCTTAATATGGATGACTATGAAATATTAAATCACTTTTTCCCTCCGCTTGTCTTTGCCCCTGCGCCTCCATTTTGGGGCCCGACCAAGCGCATTTCGGGCTCAGCTTCCCTTGGCGCGCGCGCGACACGCCGCTGTGGTGGCGTGGGGCTCTGTTGATCACTTTATCTAAAATATGACTAGGCCATACCCCATAAACTCTCTGCCTGGCCTTGTTCCTTCATGGCCTTTTCGGGGCCCCGTTGCCCCCCCCCTTTCCGCTTAGCCCGCCCCCGCCGTTTCTCTTCCCGGTTAGGCACAGGTTCTTATACAGTGAGGTGTGTGTACCGTGACACAGTGATCGCCCCGGACCACACCGTTATATGTCACTCTGGCCGCCATGGGTTCTGGACCAGGGGTGCAACCTGTGAACAGACGGCTTTTCACGTACTGACGAGTGCAGCGACTGCCGCTGTACCTCCCACATACGCCACTCCACATTAGATGTCATGTGAGACGTGACCGTCCCTCGGGCTTCCCCATTCCCATCTGCTCGCTGCGTCGTTTCCCGAGTTGCGTACCGGGCGGCCTGCTTGTTCTACTGATGCAATAATTTTCGAACCAGTATGAGCTGGCTGCTAGTCGCAGTGAACAGTGACACCCACCCTATTACTGGGTCTGTGGCTTGTGTACACGGGCTTTAGTGTTGAGGCTATAATATTCATATGATTTGACCTTTAGACTCTATCTCGGTATTCAACAATCTCCATAGTTAGATCTTCGATTGTGGGTAGATGAGGTGAATGAACTCATATATTATTTCATTGGAGGTAATTGTCCTAGATAAATAAATAAACATATACACTGTTATGTATTTGGGTTTAGTGGCCACCCCAGCAGCGGCCGGTCAGTTTAGCATATCATGGTACTAGGCAGCGATCTAGACGCCTGTTGACAGTTAGTACGTACGTCTAGCTATCGTTTATAGTTGTGGTCTAGTTGTGCTGTCTCGCGGTGGGAACCTCCTAATAGTAAGTATTGCAGATTACTCGTGTTGCATTAGTACATATGAGCTGGCAGGCGTTCCTTTGGTGGGTACAGGATACTCATCTAGATGTAATATGAGACATTCTGTTTCTGCTCATTAAGGATGCGCAATATTAATACTATACTGTAGTTCTGGTTGGTACGGGGAACTATAAATATTGAGAATTACTGGTATTAATACAATATATTACTGGATAGTACTGGGTATATATATATAACTATATATACTGTTAATACAATACTGTAGGCCATGTACAATGCTGTTTTAACACCTTAATCTGGGGTTCCTATAACACCTATTAGCCACTATCCAATCACACCTTAACACCTGGCTGTGATATGTAATTGGGATTTTCCAGGGTACATAATTGCCACAGATTCTTGTACAGTCATTCTGAATGAGAAAGCCAGTCGGATGACTAGCGAAACGTCTTCAAGAACTACATTTCAAGTCCAGTTTGATCTAATTGAATACCAACAGATATACATATCCTGTAGTTCTGGTTGGTACAGGGATACTATATAATATTGAGAATACTGGTATTAATACATATACTGCAGTTCTGGTTGGTACAGGGATACTATATAATAATGAGAATTACTGGTATTATACATAACTGTAGTTCTGGTTGGTACGGGGATACTATACAATATTAAGAATTATTGGTAATTAATAACATATATGGTAGTTCTGGTTGGTGCAGGGATACTTATAATATTGAAAATTACTGGTATAATACAATACTGTAGTTCTGGTTGGTAGGGATACTATATAATATTGAGATTACTGGTATTAATACATAACTGTAGTTCTTGTTGGTACGGGATACTATAATAATATTGAGAATTACTGGTATTAATACATATACTGTAGTTCTTGTTGGTACAGGGATACTATATAATATTGAGAATTACTGTATTAATACATAACTGTAGTTCTAGTTGGTACGGGGATACTATATAATATTGAGAATTCTGGTATTAATAACATATACTGTAGTTCTGGTTGGTACAGGGATTACTATATAATATTGAGAATACTGGTATTAATACATATACTGTAGTTCTGTTGGTACGGGATACTATATAATATGAGAATTACTGGAATTAATACACTTACTGTAGTCTTGTTGGTCAGGGATACTATATAATATTGAGAATTAACTGGTATTAATACATATCTGTAGTTCTGGTTGGTATGGGGATTACTATATATATTGAGAATTACTGGTATTAATACATATACTGTGTTCTGGTTGGTAAAGGGTACTATATAATATTGAGAATTACTGGTATTAATACTATACTGTAGTTCTGGTTGGTACGGAGGGATACTATATATATTGAGAATTACTGGTATTAATACATATACTGTAGTTCTTGTTGGTACGGGGATACTATATAATATTGGAATACTGGTTTAATACATATACTGTAGTTCTTGTTGGTACAGGGATACTAATATATTGAGAATTACTGGTATTATATATATATACGTAGTTCTTGTTGTGTACAGGGATATATATATATGAGAATTACTGGTATTAATACATATACTGTAGTTCTTGTTGGTACAGGGTACTATATAATATTGAAACTACTGGTATTAATACATATACGTGTTCTTGTTGGTACAGGGATACTATAATATTGAGAATACTGGTATTAATACCAATCCCTGATTTATCCAGGGATTCTTTCCAGTTGCCAGGAAGGAATTTCTCCGTATCAGCTGTTTAGGTAGGGTTAAGAGTAGGTATAACGTTTGGACTAGATGGAGGTATGTCTTTATTCAACCTCATTTAATACGTAACTATGTTATTAATCCAATGTAAGTTAGTGTTAGAAACACAACAGAAAAATGGACCCAAAATTTTATCCGGTTTCGTTTATTACACATGGGGCAAACTTTTCTGCATTTGCCAAGATTGGGACCAATATTATCTTTACATGTGTCACCCATTGCCTGGTGTTTTTTTCCCCTTAGCCTACCCTTGTCTCTCCCACTTTTCAGTAATTATTGTGGGGAAGCGTGTACTGGAATGTAAACAATCCTTGGGAATAAAGAATTTTGGTCTTGCCACGAGTCTTGCTAGAAAAATGTTCTAACTTTTTATATATAATATCAGCCCTTAAGCATTAGGAAAGGAAACACGTGTGATTTTACAAAATACAATCTTTCTTACACGGTGGTTTGTTTTTTCATAATAACTTTGACAATACGGCTATAGCTATAGACAGATAAAATGTGAGCCTGTATGATGCGCCTTCCGCCATACAAACCATATTCGGCATTAAAGAGTATCATGCTAACAAATATTTTAACACTTGAGATACTCCTACACCCGTCCTTAAAAATGTACACCTATGAATTGATAAGATATGCCAACATGTGTGCCTTTTGTTGCAACAAAAAGGGCAACATAGATAAGACTGTGTATAATTTCAAATGTACTATTTTAAAGAGGAATGAAGAATGAAACCGGGAATGTGCCAGAGTTTTGGCCCAAACCTGGTTTTCTACTAGTTCCAATTTTCAAACTTCACGGGTCAAAAATACAGATGGAATTTGACTTGAAACTACAGAATTCAGTCATCCATTTAAAAGCTAATTGGGAAACTAAAGCAAGGTACGCACTTACAATTGCAGCCACAACCACGACGCTCTAGAACCGGTGTAATAGACCACAGTTGGTTCATGTATTGGCGTTCGGTCAGCATTGGGGTGATCGATACTGATACCAGACCGAACACTATGGCTGCTATCGTAAACGTGTACCTAGCTCAAAGGGGAAATAAAAAACATTCCACCCCATTTGATACATAACGCTAAGCTTATAAACTAAAAGTTTTTTACATATGCATAAAAATATTTGCAATTAGCAAACATGAAAGCCTTGTAATTTTGTCCAATTTTATTTCCATTCATTCTAAACAGTACACACCCCAGGCAGAATGCTTATCACTAATCTTACTGGACAAGACTTTGACCAAACATGTGATCAGTTGTTACTAAAGCTCCTAACTAATTAGTTACAAGGTACAGACAGTAGCTGTTTTTCAAACCCACTCCTTTATCTTTCAGTTTACATAAGTTTCCTTTCTTAAAGGGGTGACCTTGGTAAGAATATTTCGGTTATGCTCCTATAATTAGTGATTTGGCATTCATAAATACATTGTAAGCAATCGGAATATAGGTGGATATGATCAATGCCAGAGAATATATCCTTAAGCAGTATTATTCTCGTGCCTATGTAAGGAGCCATATGACTTCCCTTGTCACCTCTCATCTACGTTACAAATAACGTGATCAGTGATTAAGGGGATGTTTCACATGACAGAGGAGATCTTCAAGAATGCCTGCCTTATTAAAAAAGGCAATTAATCCTCCTATACAGGATAGTATTCTGCATCCCAATGAATAGATGCCTTAGGCATCCATCATGTGTTTTCCTTTTTTCTTAGAAAAAATAATAAATAGAGAGAAAAAAAAAAAAAAAAGATGCCAGGTGTTTATTGGAGCCATTAACCTTTTTCAGAAGTCTACAGTCTGGCTGTCAATCAAACCCAACAAGAAAATCCTTATGCTTGGAATATGAAAGCATTTTTTCCCCTTAACTAATTGCTTAGTTTTTAAAGCCCAAGACTTGCTTCATGTAAGAAAAGATAGAGGAATATATATATATATATATATATATATATATAATCAAATATATACGACGGCACTCTCAGGACTTTTAAATAAAATGTAACTTTTATTTGATAGTAGTTAAAACGCTATCTACGCGTTTCAGTCGATAGGCCGGCCTATCGGCTGAAACGCGTAGATAGTGTTTTAACTACCATCAACAAAAGTTACATTTCATTTAAAAGTCCTGAGAGTGCCGTCGTATATTTGATTATGTTGGATGATGTCTACACCAATTGGCCTGGAGAAATCTATCTACCTATCTTTGGATCATCTACCTATCTGCATAATATATATATACACCAATTCACAAAGTTGATTGGTGGTGCATCAAGAACTTCATTTATATATCTTTATTGGATTAAATATTATTATGAAGTATTGTTAATACAATAAAGATATAAAAGTCTTGGATGCCCACCAATCAACTTTGTGAATTAGTTTATATATAATGGTGTATGTAAACATGTGGGCGTAAAGAATATATCAGAAAGAATGGGGTCCCCTTACTGTGTCATGGCTGTGGGGTGAGCCTAGTATTTGCAGAATAGGGTACAGAAAGGGTAGTTATGTTTATAATAACAGTTCTGTATATAATATTTATAATAGTTCTGATTAATAATAGTTCTGTATATATTATAGTTCTATATATATACAATTTCTGTATAATTATAGTCTGTATATATATATAATATTCTGTATATAATAATAGTTCTGTATAATATAATAGTCTGTATATAAAAGTTCTATATTATAATACAATTTCTGTATAATATAGTTCTGTATATAATATTTAAATAGTTATGTAGATAATAATAGTTCTGTATATAATATTTATATAGTTCTGTATTTATTAACTCTGTATATAATATAATGCATAGAATATTATAAGTTCTGTTATAGCAATAATTCTGTATACAATATTTATAATAGTTCTAATACAATAATAGTTCTGTATACATTTAAAATAGTTCTGTTATATAATTGTTCTGTATATATATTAAATAGTTCTGGATAATAAATAGTTCTGTATATAATTAAGTCTGTATGATAATAGTTCTGTATATTATTTATAATAGTTCGAGAATATAAAAATAGTTCTGTATATAATAATAGTTCTGTGTATAATAATAGCTCTGTATATAATAGTTCTGCATATAAAATAGTTCTGTATATATAGTTCTGCATATATAAATAGTTCTGTATATAAATTAATAATAGTTCTGAATAAATAATAGTTTTGTAAATAATTCTAATTCTGTATATGATAATAGTTTTGATAGAAGATGTATAATAAAGTTCTAATATAATACAATTTCTGTATAATTATGTTCTGTTATATAATATTTATAATAGTTTGATATAATAATATTCTGTATATAATATTTATAATAGTTCTTGTATTTAATTTACTTACTCTGTATATATAATAATGCATAGAATATTTAAGAGTTCTGTATATAGCAATAATTCTGTATACAATATTTATATAGTTCTCTATATAATAATATTTCTGCATTTTATATAATAGTTCTGATATGATAATAGTTCTGTATATATTTAAATAGTTCTGTATATAATAGTTCTGTATATAATATTATAATGTTCTGTATATAATTATACTTCTGTATATGAAAATTTTACGTAGATATTTATAATAGTTCTGTATATAGTAATATTTCTGTATACAATATTTAAATAGTTCTGTATATAGTAATATCTGTATACAATATTTATAAAGTTCTGAATAATATAGTTCTGTATATTATAATAGTTCTGCATATAATAATAGTTCTGTATAAATTATACTTCTGTATATGATAATAATTTTGCATAGAATATTTAGAATAGTTCTGTATATAATTATACTTTTGTTATGATAATAATTTTGCATAGAATATTTATAATATCGTATATATCGTATACTGTAATAGTTCTGTATATGATATTTATAATAGTTCTGTATATAATAATAGTTGTATATAATTATGGTTCTGTATATAATAGTTCTGTATATTATATTTATAATAGTTGATATAATAATAGTTTCTGTATATAATAATAGTCGTGTAATAGTACTTATACATAGTTTGTATATAATAGTCTGCATATAATAAAGTTCTATATAATATTTATAATAGTTTGAATATAATAATAGTTCTGTATATAATAATAGTTCTGTGTATAATAGTCTTTATAATATTCTGTATAATAGTTCTGCATATAATATAGTTCTGTATATAATATTTATAATAGTTCTGCATATAATAATAGTTCTGTATAAATAATAGTCTGTGTTAATAGTACTCTATATAATAGTTCTAATATAATAGTTCTGTTATATAATATTTATAATAGTTCTTGAATTATATAATATAGTTCTGTATATAATTAACTTCTGTATATGATAATAATTTTGCATAGAATATAAATAGTTCTGTATATAATTTACTTTTGTATATGATATAATTTTGCATAGAAATTTATAAATCGTATATATCTGTATATCTAATAGTTCTGTATATGATATTTATAATAGTTCTGTATATAATAATAGTTCTGTATATAATATGGTTCTGTATATAATAGTTCTGTATATTATATTTATAATAGTCTGAATAATAATAGTTCTGATATAATAATAGTTCTGTGTATAATAGTACTCTATTCAATAGTTCTGTATATAATAGTTCTGCATATAATAATAGTTCTGATATAATATTATAATAGTTCTGTATAAATATAGTTCTGTGTATAATAGTACTCATATAATAGTTCGTATATAATATTTATAATAGTTCTGAATATAATAAAGTCTGTATATATTATAATTCTGTATATAGTAATGTTCTGTGTATAATATTTAATATTTCTTAATATAAATAGCTCTGATATGATATTGGTAGGGATTATCCTCACCCCTTCCTGTAGAAATTGCTAAAATTAATGTTGAACTAAATAAATTACGAGACCCTGTGTTAAATTATTTATAGTGTTTAGCACAGTGTCTGCTGGTCTGACTGTCCTTCCATTAGGCCCTCAACCACTACAGCAAAGCACAACCTCCTAGGCTTATTTCTAGGACTAATTTTCACAGTGGGGGACAATCAGTCATCTTTATAACATGTTGAGTGTAATAACTTCACAATAAAAGCTGGGCACACACATCAAAGATGTTTGAAAAATGAAAGACAGAATACGCAGATCTTGTCTGTCATTTACAACACAGTACAGAGATTTCCCTATGTATAGAGAGAACGCTCAGGACTGCACTTTTCCTCAGCCGCGGGTGAATTTTTGGAATTTCCAAACAATCGTAAGGCCAACTGTGAAGTTTGTCTGCCCGTTGTGTGTAGAGCATTCAGAAATACGCTACACACAATAATGATAAAGGCTGATACCGTTGGATCAATTAGTGTGCTTAAACATTAGGCCACAGTATTATTAGATTTATTGTGGATTTATATAGCGCCAACATCTCTCATATGCTTTACAATTACAGTATTAACATTCACATCAGGCCCTGCCCCGAGAGCTTACAATGTAACCTATCAGTATGTCTTTGTGATGTGGGGGAAACCGGAGTGTCCGGAGGAAACACATGCAAGCACGGGGGAAACATACAAACTCCTTGCAGATGTGTCCAAGGGTGGAATCAACTCAGGACTTCGGCGCTGCAAGGCATCAGTGCTAAATATTGAGCCACCGTGCTGCCGTGCGTGTAGAATATACCTCATCTAAATCTCATTTGGAAGGATTTGTTGACGAGCAGTCTGTACTGTACTAGGGGAAGGAAGGGGGCGGGAGATCAGCTCTAGAATGTCTGGCGCTCGCCAACATTGTTTATAATCTTTCCTTATTTATGACTAAAGGATGTTGGCAGAGGCCTCCACACATAGTAGATGCGGGTCAAAATGGACGTTGTTGGACGTAATTATCTACCAGAACTTTAATGATAATAAACCAAAAGAAAAAGATAAACTCAAATCATATATAATTATATATATATATATATACTAGCAAAAGTGTGCCCATTGGTGCATAATGGAAATTATGTGTGGTGTGTTGTGTGTTTTGCCATGTGTGGATATAGTGGATATAG
Source organism: Hymenochirus boettgeri (assembly GCA_019447015.1). Lineage (NCBI taxonomy): Eukaryota > Metazoa > Chordata > Amphibia > Anura > Pipidae > Hymenochirus > Hymenochirus boettgeri. The sequence continues at coordinate 20,216 of JAACNH010003661.1, forward strand.
AATCTTTATACAGGTATATTTTAAACTGTTACTCAGACAGTCACCAGCTTCCAGAGGAACCAAATAGGACAATCCTGCAGGTCTGAAGGCTCGTACACACGTGTGATCGCAGGTCCCGACCCGCGACGCACATGAGTACGAATAACGTTTTGGCCGATAATCGGCCTGTGTGTGGGCGCTTTATCGCCCGAAATGGTCGTTCATTCGGAGATCCACCTAGTCAGTCATTCAACGATCACCCAACGAACAACCGTTTGGTCGATAATGCGCCCACAAAACATTTTTTGTCACATTGTACATTGCAGGTCGGGACCCGTGATCGCACATGTGTACGAGCCTTAAGAGTAGACTCAGGCAATCCGCCACACTGTGTGGTTGAAAAACATGCTAGGTTAATACTTATTAGTATTCACCACGTCAGTGGATGGTACCTCTATATATATAACAGAAGGTACTCCCACAGCATCATGTTGTTATAATAGCATTGCCCTAATATATAACGTATAAACAAACATTTCTCATTTCCAGTTACCTAAAGAAATGGATTTATCCTTTATATACTTTTATCCTTTATATACTTTTTTAAACAGATCTAATTGCAAAAAAAATAGCTTCAGAGCAATTTTTAATACGATAACTGCTTTTATTTCAGTATTACAGTAAATCCTGTGTATACCTGCGAGCACCTTCATCCCAACCATTAATAGTGGCTGCCAATTCAAATTGTTCTAGCCAATCAGTCCACTCCCTAGTTACCCTATCAAATGGATCAGGTTAAAAATAGGTTGACAAGGGCATGTTAGAGCTACTATTCTAATTGGGGCATTTATCTGCAGGTAGAAGGACAGGAGGATTTCTTTCAGTAGAGCCTCCATAGCTTAATACAATGGTAATAAATGGATTACCAGCCCTGCTGCCACCAATTTGTACCAGATCACTGCTTTATGGAAGGATTTTGGGTAGCAGGCACACAGTGGGTTACTCTGGTGGTCTGGCACAAAGCAGACAGTGCACATAAACAGGTTCTCACGTAACATATGAGTAATCAGGGGTGTACTGTCTATGGTGCACCACTTTGAATATTGACCAGGCCTGTATATTGTGTGTCCTTGTTGGTGTACACTAATCTGTATGTCAGAGGTTGTATTCAATAAGGTAAATTGTCTGTCCTATAATCTGTCCTCCCAACAGGTGGTAACAGGATCTTATACACAGGGTCTTATACACAGGGTCTTACACACAGGATCTTATAACGGGTCTTATACACAGGATCTTGTGTTGCAGTCAATATCTCTCCATAACATACACCACAATCTACTTTCACTTCTCTTCCTCCTAGCTATAGAGAGCAGGGATGTCTTGTCTTTTATTACTCACTGACACCACTGTAGGCTGGAAGTGGTATATAAGAAGCCTGGTGTATATGTCCATTACAAAACACAACACATCCTGTGTAGCAGCAGGAACTTTTTTCGGATTACACTTCCTTTCACATGGAGCAGACACAGGGGTGTTGTTAAGCTGCCATTTGACCATTCCATGTTGACATAGGGATCTCAGCTCTGTAAGTAGGTTTATGTATTTTTATTTATATATTTTGTGTGTACCTAACATGTCAGTGCTATACTTTATATACATTTAATGATGGTCATTTAAATGGTAACAGTGAGATAGTATACACATACAACTTTCCTATATGTAATTCATATACCCCCCACCACATTGGTAGCTCCTAAAAACTCAATGCAATCTCCTATGGAGTTATAAATATATTTATATAAATAAGGATTATAATATATATATATATATATTATATATATATATATATACACACACACCGAAAAAAATCATATATGCAGCACTCCAAATGCACATAATTCACTTTATTATTTAAAATTCCATGTGCTCACCACCAACCAGCTGGTGAGCACATGGAATTTTAAATAATAAAGTGAATTATGGCCCGCTAGAGGGTCATCATCAGAACATCTGAAAACATCTATGCAAGTTCCCAAAACACCACCCCCGTGCATGTGAAGGTGACATCCTATGGATTCCAGGAAACCACCACACTCACAAATATAGCCACACCCCGACATCATTATAATGCCGAGAGGCGGACAAGAAACTAGTTTATCTGTAAACCAATAGAAAGTGTTTAAAACTTTGTTACATTTGAGTGTCGTAGGTGTGGTGGTTTCCTGGAATCCTATAGGATGTACCTTTCACATGCACGGGAGGTGTGTTTGGGCTTTTAAGGAACTTACGTAGATGTTTTCAGATGATCTGATGACGGCCCTCTAAGCAGGCGGAAACTTGTCCATGGGGGAATAAATTTGTTGTTTGATTCTAAATAATGGGAGTGCATCTCTTCATAGCCAGACGTATATTACTTTTGCGTGCCAAAACTCATACACTACATTATATATATATATAATAAGCAGATCCGGTAATATTCTTTATAAGTAACCTTTATCCTTTATATCTAGATGTGGTAAGATTCATATTCTGAATATTATCTGGCAGTACCGAGTCTATGAAATCTGATTAAGTGAAAATGATTTTGATTTTTCATAGTGTTGATTCTCTTAATGTTTTTCTTCCTCTTGTTCTTTCTAGTGTTTAACTCAGTAACATGTACGGGTTTGAACCAGAATGTTCAGCAAGAACAAAACAGGGCAGGCAAATCCGTTTAGTGTATTTACATCACTCTGGAAAGTCATCCACCAAATTTTTGGTACAGGATGTACAGGATGTACAGTGGTACAGGCATAGGATGCAGTGTTCTCCCTAGAGTGTTTTACCCACCCGGCTACTTTTCCATGCCACCTGGCTGGAAAAAATTTCTAGAGATAACACATGTGATTTAATAAGAATTTAGATGTACCATAGGTTTAATAGGTGAGTAAAAAATCCCACCAAAAACTGCCCGGTCAAGACCCCTTTTTTACACTATTATTTTTAGCACATGTTACAGAAGCCCCAAGGGACAAAATGTCACGGAGGGGCACATGACCGGAGGGAAGAGAAGCGGATATGTAGTTGAGGGAGGCAGGACTTAGGTTAGGAAGGAACAGAACAGCTAGAGGGTAGAGCGGGAAATCAGTAAAAGGAAGGAGTGAAGGAGAAGGACAGGGAAAGTTAGGAAAGCCGACCCGCCCGCCCCACTGTTGTTATGCTGGTAGTCTCTGGTAGTGGCGAATCTATAAAAAGGGGAAAAGAGATGGAAATTGGTCAATGTTTGGTCCCTCTCTAAGGGAAAAGGGTCCCTGGGAGGCAGTGGCGTTTAATACCCCTACAAACCTCGCCGAGCTGTATCCCTAGCCAGCTGGCGACTGGGTTTTGTTATGTAAGAACTATGAACAGTCAAGACGAGTGCCATTGCCAGAGGACATATTCGATTCACAAGGTTATTCACATTGAATTGTGCAGTTTTCAAATACCGGAATAGTTTCGGTATGTTACAGGATCGTATTTAATATGTAAGTTAATTGAAATAATTTAAGTTCAAATGTATATGTCACTAATAAAGCTGTGGCCTATTTACATTATTCCAATCGGAACTTTGTGTGTGTGTGAGTATTTTAATAAGAAGGGAAAGGTTTGTGGGAGTGTAGGAATAGCGGTATATGCATCGACAGGTCATGTAACTAGATTTTGCAAGATCCAAAGCTGCAAAGGGTGGCACAGCAAACCTGCAACGCACTCTGTATGGGGTCACATGCTTGTGTTGCCATGTTACATCTGGGTTACCCTCAGATGTTTTAAAACTACAATTCCTGCATTCTGCAACCAAAGAATGCTGGGAGTCGTTAGTTTTTAAACATCTCGTGGGACGAACGTAGGAGATCCCTGATCTAATAATGAGCATGATGCAAGGTTGTTCAGTATTCTATGAATACGAATATGAAGAAGGCTGTATTTGTTCATGTAATTATACTGCATGAGTTTAAAGGATTGTGTGTATGAAGTTTATTTTAAAAACAGTTCAACCGTAAAGTAATTGGGACAGGGATATAGGATTGGTTGTTCCTACCTCCCAATATTGTTTCTGTGAGCAGCAACAGCCAAAGAAAACCTGCTTCTCCTGGCTTCAGCGCTTCTTTAATCAGGAATAGTCCAGGACTAACCTGGCAAATGAAACTGCAGGTGCTCTAGCTCCCAACGAAAATTATATTGTGAGGTAGGAATAATCAATCCGACCTCCCTGTCCCAGGTACTTTCCACTTTTAAAAGTTAATTTTTAGAGTATAGTTATCCTTTAAAGGGCCTGTCCAACTAAAAGTAATTGAAAATAATAATAATTAACTAGTAAAAATAGTGCACATTTTATTTTCCCCAAAACCTTATTTGTGTCCACCCGCACTTTTTCATGCAACCTGGCTGGAAAAAAAATCTGGGGAGAACACGGGATGCATGGTGGGACACAATATAGCATGTATGGTGGGACAGTATAGAATGTATGGTGGGACACATATAGCATGTACGGTAGGGCACAGTATAGATGTATGGTGGGAACAATATAGCATGTACGGTGGGGCACAGTATAGAATGTATGGTGGGACACAATATAGCATGTACGGTGGGGCACAGTATAGAATGTATGGTGGGACACAATATGGCATGTACGGTAGGGCAAACCATAGAATGTATGTGGGACACAATATAGCATGTACGGTGGGGCACAGTATAGAATGTATGGTGGGACACAAATAAGCATGTATGGTGGGGCACAGTATAGAAGTATGGTGGGACACAATATGGCATGTACGGTAGGGCACAGCATAGAATGTATGGTGGGACACAATATAGCATGTATGGTGGGGCACAGTATAGAATGTATGGGGGACACATATGGCATGTACGGTAGGGCACAGCATAGAATGTATGTTGGGACACAATATAGCATGTATGGTGGGGCACTGTATAGAATGTATGGTGGGACACAATATAGCATGTACGGTAGGGCACTGTATAGAATGTATGGTGGGACACAATATAGCATGTACGGTAGGGCACAGTATAGAATGTATGGTGGGACACAATATAGCATGTACGGTAGGGCACAGTATAGAATATATGGTGGGACACAATATAGCATGTACGGTAGGGCACAGTATAGCATGTATGGTGGGACACAATATAGCATGTACGATAGGGCACTGTATAGAATGTATGGTGGGACACAATACAGCATGTACGGTATAGCATAGTATAGAATGCATGGTGGTACACAATATAGCCTGTACGGTAGGTCACAGTATAGAATGTAAGGTGGGACACAATATAGCCTGTATGGTAGGGCACAGTATAGAATGTACGTTGGGACACAATATAGCATGTACGGTAGGGCACTGTATAGAATGTATGGTGGGACACAATACAGCATGTACGGTATAGCATAGTATAGAATGCATGGTGGTACACATTAGCTGTACGGTAGGTCACAGTATAGAATGTAAGGTGGGACCAATATAGCCTGTATGGTAGGGCACGATATAGAGTACGGTGGGACAAATAGATGTATGGTAGGGCACAGTATAGAATGTATGGTCGGGCAAGTATGGAATGTATGGTGGGACACCATATAGCATGTACGGTGGGGCACAGTATAGATAGTATGGTGGGACACACAGACATCCCACCCTGCCGAATCTGGCTTCCGGGAAGGGTGGGGGAGAAAGGGGGCGGAGCTGACTGACTTGTGTCAATGATGTCACAAAGGGGGTGGGGCTAGGGTAGGCAGACGTCATGACGCCACAAAGGGGGCGGGGTTAGGGAGGCCACTACATGTGACAATTCGTCACAGAAGAGGCGTGGTTAGGGGGAAGCGTGACGTAAATGTAACTACATTTCTGTCTGGCCACTAGCTGGAAATATTTTTATGTTGCTCAAGTTTATTAGGAACTAAAATTGTTGAGAACCGTTTTTAGGTGAACAGTGTAGGGGAGGAAGAGGAAGGGGTGGCGCCAGGTGCATAGGGGTAGCTGGAAGACTTTTGGAGTGCAAAGGCCTAGCTGCTGGTAGGACACGATATTAAGGAGAAGGACTACAGGATGTACAAGTATCAGTAAGGGATCAGATACTATCAGGGAGAGATAAGTTCCTGTGTCATATCTGTAAATTACAATTTGCTTGTCTGTGATTTTGGAGTGTAATGCTTCAGCTAATTGTTCAAATTTGGTTCTTTCTTCATCTGTAATAACTTCATCTTCAGCTGGTTCATAAAAATTAAGTTATTGTACAGGAATAAGACTTGAGTTATTAAATAGTACCTGTCACAGTGGGACACAATATAGCATGTACGTGGGGCACAGTATAGAATGTATGGGGGGCACAGTATAGGGTGCATGGTGGGACACAATTAGCATGTACGTTAGGGCACAGTATAGAATGTATGGTGGGCACAGTATAGAGTGTATGGTGGGGCACAGTATAGCAGTACGGTGGGGCACAGTATAGAATGTATGGTGGGGCACAGTGTAGGGAGTATGGTGGGACACAATATAGCATGTACGGTGGGGCACAGTATAGAATGTATGGTGGGGCACAGAATAGAGTGTATGGTGGGACGCAATATAGCATGTACAGTGGGGCACAGTATAGAATGTATGGTGGGGCACAGTATAGAATGTACGGTGGGGCACAGTATAGAATGTATGGTGTGGCACAGTACAGAATGTATGGTGGGACACAATATAGATGTAGGGACAGTATAGAATGTATGGTGGGGCACAGAATAGAGTTATGCTGGGACACAATATAGCATGTACGGTGGGGCACAGTAAATGTTGGTGGGGCACAGTATAGAATGTATTGTGGGGCACAGTAAAAAATGTATGGTGTGGTACAGTATAGAATGTATGGTGTGGTACAGTATAGAATGTATGGTGGGGCACAGTATAGAATGTATGTGGGGCACAGTATAGAATATACGGTGGGGCACAGTATAAAATGTATGGTGTGGCACAGTATAGAATATACGGTGGGGCACAGTATAAAATGTATGGTGTGGCACAGTATAGAATGTACAGTGGGACACGTATAGAATGTACGGTGGGGCACAGTATAATGTATGGATGGGGACAGATAAATGTATGGTGGGCACGTATAGAATGTATGGTGGGACAGTATAGAATGTACGGTAAGGGCCACAGTATAGATTGTACGGTGGGGCACAGTATAGAAGTATGGTGGGACAGTATGGAATGTACGGTGGGGCACAGTATAGAAGTATGGTGGGACAGTATAGACTGTACGTAAGGCACAGTATAGAATGTATGTGGGGGCACAGTATAGAATGTACGGTGGGGCACAGTATAGAAGTGTATGGTGGGACACAGTATAGAATGTACGGTGTGGGACAGTATAGAATGTAGGTGGGGCACAGTATAAAATGTATGGTGGGGCACAGTTAGAATGTATGGGGGACAGTATAGAATGTACGGTAAGGCACAAGGTATAGAATGTATGGTGGGGCACAGTAGGAATGTTGGTGGACAGTATAGAATGTACGGTAAGGCACAGTATAGAATGTATGGTGGGGCACAGTAGAGAATGTATGGTGGGAC
>JAACNH010003662.1:0-27780 GCA_019447015.1 Hymenochirus boettgeri
TTTGGTAATACGTGGCACAGAAAAGTAACATGGCTTTACAGTAGAGAGGGCTGGGCGGACGTGTCCCTACCTGAACCACTTATTACTAGAGGGAAGGGGCGAAAGGGTGGGGGACACTGGTGGTTCATGGTCTGTGTCTCACTAACTCCCAGTTCCAAGCCCAGGACAAGTCGCCCCATTAATCCGAGACTGAAAACTGCAGGAAACCCAGGATTTGTTGTGGACTGGAGGATCTTGCGGTTTCATGCGTCTGAAAATCGTCTCCCTCCCTTCTCCTCTATTCAGTCCCATTGTAATCTCTCCGCTCTCTGATTCCAGCCCTGTGACAGGGACACTGGACATAATGGGCTCTGCAGCCTAACAGATACATTAACCCTTCCACTGCTGGTCAGAATGGAAACACAAACAAGGTTTAACTGACACAATAAAGTAGAAAGGAACAAAGGAATCGGAATGTTCCATGTTTCCTACTTTCCATTTTCCACCAATGGGGAATGTTGTTTATCCACAGTTAAAGCTTTTATGATGAAAATCAATATGGCAAAACAGCTTTTTCAAACATTGTCCCCAGGAATTCACACCTTGTAAGTGACAGTTTTCCTTTCACACACACATGAACTAAACGTGTTCATCTCGTACCTTGTCTCTCTGCTCGTCTCTCTATAATTAATATAAAGGGGAAGTGTTGATCATTTTAATACTAAATTAATATGTGACAGTGAAGTATGTTATAACAAATTAAAATATAACGTTGGGGATTCTTATCACCTATGCCACCAGGCCAGTCAGGTCTAAGAGAGAATTCCGGCCCATGTGGACTGTCAATCAAGCAAAGTTTAGAAATATTTCTTTAATATTGAGTGCTGTAATACTAACACATGGAGAGCGATTGTCAATATTTACATACCAACCTGAACATTGCCCCATAACATCTAGATAGAGGATGACAGATTAGATAAGTGGATTGTCATGTTAGATGATAGAGGAAACACAACCAAGATGGCAACTGTAGAAAACCAATAGAGGAAGTGATGAAATCCAAGATGGCCTCCAATGAGCAGAAACAGGAAGTGAGCAGAAACAGGAAGGACACCACTTCCTCTACCCTCTGGACTATAAAAGGAGTAGTAGGAACAACTGGACTCCCTTTAGCTCCATGAGCAGGCAAGTGATAGTGTATTGGAGCTGCTCCATAGGTAAGTATTGTTTTTTTTCTACTAGAACTATTATTGTACCTTATAATGTAGAGTGAACAGATACACAACTGTTACTCCCTATAGTATTAGACTGATAATGTGATACCAAACACATACAGCATGTGTTATCGGCCCAAACAGTGTTCTTCGATGAATGAGTCGGGGGGGTGGTGGGTTTGCAGGAACATTGTACGTCTGTACGAACTACGGCTGTGGCCACACTATCGGACAGTAAATTGCAATGAAGCTCGTTTTAAGTGAGTCATCGTGTATTTGTGCTGCAATTCTGTAACAATCTGTTAGTGCATGCGATTTGCATGGTGATGTGTGCATGAATGAAACCGCATTGCATGGTGTGGCTGCGCACTAGAAAAACATGCCATGCTGTTCTCACATGCTAAAGGATCACAAAATGCACCAGGGAGGCCTTCACTTTGCCCTCTAGTTACTGTACTCCTCTACTCAGTCATTGGAGTGCTCCGTGTTAGACACAAGAGGAATTATTTTATTGGTTATTGTCTCCCTGTTTACTTGTCACACATGGTTATATTCATCGGCCGTTTATGCAGAGTAATGGTACATTAGTATTGCTGGTACACTGGGGTTGAGGACCTGGCCATTTAGGACTCACCTAGGGAACATTCAGTGACAATATGGTAGTTGGAATGGTATAGTTCCCCTTACAATAGGATTGTGGAAGCACTGTCCTTAGGACAATTACAACTACATTTAGTGGAAATGCTACTGATCTGGTCAAACATTTATACAAATAGAAAAGATAATCCATGCACATTCCTGGGCCCCATACAATATCATATCTGTACACTGGCATACTTTATAAACAAAGGGGTTTTAGTATACATTACTGTATGTAGGATTATACAAACATAGAAAGTAATCAATGCACATTCCTAGGCACCATACAATATCATATCATCTGCACACTGGCATACATTATAAACAAAGGGGTTTTAGTATACATTACTGTATGTAGGATTATACAAACATAGAAAAGATAATCAATGCACATTCCTGGGCCCCATACAATATCATATCTGCACACTGCATACTTTATAAACAAAGGGGTTTTAGTATACATTACTGTATGTAGGATTATACAAACATAGAAAAGATAATCAATGCACATTCCTAGGCACCATACATATCATATCATCTGACACTGGCATACATTATAAACAAAGGGGTTTTGTATACATTACTGTAGTGGATTATACAAACATAGAAAAGATAATCAATGCACATTCCTAGGCCCCATACAATATCATATATTGCACCATGGCATACTTTATAAACAAAGGGGTTTTAGTATACATTACTGATGTAGGATTATACAAACTAGAAAAGATAATCAATGCACATTCCTAGGCCCCATACAATATATATCTGCACACTGGCATACATTATAAACAAAGGGGTTTTAGTATACATTACTGTATGTAGGATTATACAAACATAGAAAAGATAATCAAGCACATTCCAGGCACCATACAATATCATATCATCTGCACACTGGCATACATATAAACAAAGGGGTTTTAGTATACATTACTGTATGTAGGATTATACAAACATAGAAAAGATAATCAATGCACATTCCTGGGCCCCATACAATATTATATTATCTGCACACTGCATACTTTATAAACAAAGGGGTTTTAGTATCATACTTGTATGTAGGATTATACAAACATAGAAAAGATAATCAATGCACATTCCTAGGCACCATACAATATCATATCATCTGCACACTGGCATACATTATAAACAAAGGGGTTTTAGTATACATTACTGTATGTAGGATTATACAAACATAGAAAAGTAATAATGCAAATTCCTAGCCCATACAATATCATATTATCTGCACACTGGCATACTTTATAAACAAAGGGGTTTTAGTATACATTACTGTATGTAGGATTATACAAACCTAGAAAAGATAATCAATGCACATTCCTAGGCCCCATACAATATATTATCTGCACACTGGCATACATTATAAACAAAGGGGTTTTAGTATACATTACTGTATGTAGGATTATACAAACATAGAAAAGATAATCAATGCACATTCCTAGGCCCCATACAATATCTATATACTGTACACTGGCATACTTATAAACAAAGGGGTTTTAGTATACATTACTGTATGTAGGATTATACAAACATAGAAAAGATAATCAATGCACATTCTAGGCCCCATACAATATCATATCTGTACACTTGCATACTTTATAAACAAAGGGGTTTTAGTATACATTACTGTATGTAGGATTATACAAACATAGAAAAGATAATCAATGCACATTCCTAGGCCCCATACAATATCATATCTGCACACTGGCATACTTTATAAACAAAGGGGTTTTAGTATACATTACTGTATGTGGGATATTACAAGGAAAGATAATCAATGCACATTCCTGGCTCCCATACAATATCATATCTGTACATTAGCATACAATTAAAAACATAGAAAAGGTAACCAATGCACATTCCTAGGTACAATATCATATTATCTGTACACTGGCATACTTTATAAACAAAGGGGTTTTAGTATACATTACTGTATGTAGGATTATACAAACATAGAAAAGATAATCAATGCACATTCCTGGTCCATACAATCATATATACGTACAATGGCATACATTATAAACATAGAAAAGGTAACCAATGCACATTCCTAGGTACAAATCATATTATATCTGTACACTGGCATACTTTATAAACAAAGGGGTTTTAGTATACATTACTGTATGTAGGATTATACAAAGAAAAGATAATCAATGCACATTCCTGGGCCCCATACAATATCATATTATCTGTACACTGGCATACATTATAAACAAAGGGGTTTAGTTTACATTACTGTATGTAGGAATATACAAATATGGAAAATATAATCAAAGCACATCCCTAGACCCCATACATCTATTATCTGTGACACTGGCATACATTATAAACAAAGGGGTTTTAGTTTACATTACTGTATGTAGGATTATACAAACATAGAAAAGATAATCAATGCACATTCCCAGGCCCCATACAATATCATATTATCTGTACACTGGCATACTTTATAAACAAAGGGGTTTTAGTTTACATTACTGTATGTAGGATTATACAAACATACAAAAGATAATCAATGCACATTCCTACGCCCCATACAATATCATATTATCTGTACACTGGCATACATTATAAACAAAGGGGTTTTAGTATACATTACTGTATGTAGGATTATACAAACATAGAAAAGATAATCAATGCACATTCCTAGGCCCCATACAATATCATATTATCTACACACTGGCACTTATAAACAAAGGGGTTTTAGTATACTTACTGTATGTAGGATTATACAACACATAGAAAAGATAATCAATGCACATTCCTGGCCCCATACAATATCATATTATCTACACATGGCATACTTTATAACAAAGGGGTTTAGTATACATTACTGTATGTAGGATTATACAAACATAGAAAAGATAACCAATGCACATTCCTGGGCCCCAACAATATCATATCTACACACTGGCATACTTTATAAACAAAGGGGTTTTAGTATACATTACTGTGTGTAGGATTATATAAACATAGAAAAGATAATCAATGCACATTCCTAGGCCCCATACAATATCATATTATCTACACACTGGCATACTTTATAAACAAAGGGGTTTTAGTATACATTACTGTATGTAGGATTATACAAACATAGAAAAGATAATCAATGCACATTCCTGGGCCCCATACAATATCATATTATCTGTACACTGGCATACATTATAAACAAAGGGGTTTAGTATACATTACTGTATGTAGGATTATACACAAACATAGAAAGTAATCAATGCACATCCTAGGCCCCATACAATATCATTTATCTACACACTGGCATACTTTATAAAACAAAGGGGTTTTAGTTATACATTACTGTATGTAGGATTATACAAACATAGAAAAGATAATCAATGCACATCCTGGGCATACAATATCATATTATCTACACACTGGCTTACTTTATAAACAAAGGGGTTTTAGTATACATTACTGTATGTAGATTATACAAACATAGAAAGATAATCAATGCACATTCCTAGGCCCCATACAATTATTATCTACACACTGGCATACTTTATAAACAAAGGGGTTTTAGTATACATTACTGTATGTAGGATTATACAAACATAGAAAAGATAACCAATGCACATTCCTGGGCCCCATACAATATCATATCTACACACTGGCATACTTTATAAACAAAGGGGTTTTAGTATACATTACTGTGTGTAGGATTATATAAAACATAGAAAAGATAATCAATGCACCTCCTAGGCCCCATACAATATCAATTATCTACACACTGGCACTACTTATAAACAAAGGGGTTTTAGTTACATTACTGTAGTAGGATATACAAACATAGAAAAGATAATCAATGACATTCCTGGGCCCCAAATATCATATTATCTGACACTGGCATACATTATAAACAAAGGGGTTTTAGTATACATTACTGTATGTAGGATTATACAAACATAGAAAAGATAATCAATGCACATTCTAGGCCCCATACAATATCATATTATCTACACACTGGCATACTTTATAAACAAAGGGGTTTTTAGTATACTTACTGTATGTAGGATTATACAAACATAGAAAAGATAATCAATGCACATTCCTGGGCCCCATACAATATCATATTATCTACACACATGGCTTACTTTATAAACAAAGGGGGTTTTAGTTACATTACTGTATGTAGGATTATTACAAACATAGAAAAGATAATCAATGCACATTCCTAAGCCCCATCAATATATTATCTACACACTGCATACATTATAAACAAAGGGTTTTAGTATACATTACTGTATGTAGGATTATACAAACATAGAAAAGATAATCAATGCACATTCCTAGGCCCCATACAATATCATATTATCTACACATGCCATACTTTATAAACAAAGGGGTTTTAGTTTACATTACTGTATGTAGGATTATATAAACATAGAAAAGATAATCAATGCACATTCCTGGGCCCCATACAATATCATATTATCTACACACTGGCATACATTATAAACAAAGGGGTTTTAGTATACATTACGTGATCACATGAAAAAAAGCCTTCCAACCACATCAAGGTAACACCAGTCTGGAAGGTCCTAACTTCTAACCTTTTCTACTTCGTACCTTTCCTTCTAATCATAATTGTAAAGGTTAGAAGTTTGGGGGGGCTAGGAATGTGCATGATGATCTTTTCTATGTTTGTTTAGTTCCCCTTTAACCTACATTAACCCTATAAAGAATGACCCTTTGTGAACAGTTTCTGAAAAAAAAAATAAACTAAAGATTGAAACAAATTTCCAATATTCTATATTGGGGATCTCCATGCTTGGCCCACAAGCTGTTAAACTACAATTTCAGCAATCCTCTAAAACCACATTTGTCAGGAAATGCCGGAACTTATTCCATCATTTTAGGGTCAAGGTCAGATATCCCTGATCTAGATTGAATTGGCCATTCTTAAAGGAACAGCACCAGGCTGTGTAGGTATAAAGAGGATGTTGACCTTGAACACAACATGCAGTATGTAAGGGATGTCACAAGGTCTCGAATTAACAAGCGAATTGTCCCACTTGATGGGCCCCATTAACTGTATAAACATCTTTAAATCTGTCCCTGTTACTTTTGTTATTTCTAATGCAGACTGTACTGGTTTTTACACAGCTTTAACGGATTAGTGGGAAGGTTCCATTTTCTCCGCGACTGGAACCTAATGGGGCCCATACACCAATACCGATCAACACTGCAGAACCATAGGGTCAGTATTGGTCTAATATGTAATGTGTCTGATTGGCTTATGGTCATGTTATTTTTTCCCCTAACTCACTGATCAGAAGATCCTACAACCGGAATCTGTGCGTGTATGGGCCCCATAACAAACACTGTCCATTCTATGTGTCTAGATTGGTTACAATCTGGTTCCTTTCAGAAATGAAAACAAGATGTTATTTTCATTACAGTTTAAGGTTCTGAGTATTTACATACAAACCCGGCAATCTGCCGCAGGTCTCTACATGCGATTATCTGCTAACACGCGCTGTGGGTTTGATACAGGTAAAATACATTCCGGCCCTCACTAAGCCAATGTAGACCTTGGTTTTATTGGGATACTCACTAGCCCGGTGTGTAATAGAAGAGACTGATCTTAGTCACGCTGGACTATTCCATATAGGTTATGCAACCTCTGGGTTTATTGCACCTGGAACCTTTTCCAGAAGCCAATCACTGGCACGGACAGTCAATATTGAGCCAGACTGATACTAAATGAACATCTAAGAACTTCCTTATAAATCCCTCACGAAGGGCTCATCTATGTATCCAGTCAGTTTCTTTATCCAACAACTGACAAAATGAGTCTGGATACATTAATAACCCATGGTGTCTATAAGGAACCGCAACGGATGTCAGTTACATTATAAAGGCAAGTCACACGCGTTTAATTTAGCTAAACACGGGTACACACAGCACACGTAGTTTCTACACTTAGTATGATTGTTTATATTGTAACTGAGCAGTCTGTGGGTTTTACTGGTTCCATTGGGACTGGTGGCTTATAGAAATAAAATCAATGGGAAACGTCTGATCCTGTCGGTCCTCTCCATGCAGTCAGACTGCAGATCAGGTTCATGGCTCCCGCCTGGTTCTTTACCATTCAGGAGCAGTCACTAGACTGATAAAAGCCAGCACAACACCTGGTGACCATCCTGTCCTCCCTGCTGGTGCTACCATGTGGGTTGGAAAGAAATGGCGCCATCTGCTGAAACAGATTACAATGAAGCCAGTGTGCTCGCCTTCGTATGGCAAAATAAAAGTAACAAACTGTAAACCACAACCAGACAAGTGCAGATCCCTGATTCTACAGCCATGTGACCCCAGTCGCTTACCCGGACCAGGCGCTCGGGGAAGGGTCCTCTTGAATTCTCTGGGACGTTATAGGTGGAATCACCCAATCCCTCTCTGCCTTCTTAGACCAGTTAGTGTAGTGATGCGGTCGCCATGGTAACAGAGTACCACTCACAGATGCTTCTTCTGATACTGAGCTCTGGATTCCTCTCTGTGATGGGAACAGAAAGAAGAAAGTGAGAATAACATTATATTATAATAACATTATGATCACTCACCAGACACGAATACAGAAGAAATTCACAGGGGGTAGGAAATATGGGATTATTTTCATCTCCCTACTGATCAATAAACCCAATGGTAACATTGTAACAATAGACGGTCTTAAAAACAAATCCACAAATGGAAATTTATATCCAAAGAATTTGTAAAACATCCCAACACTTAATTATCCCTTTAATTTCCTATTTACAGCATCTGGTAGATCTAGCCGAGTATAGTATTGAGGTTGAATAAAGACATATGTCCATCCAGTCCAACCTGCTCCATTTATCTCTATCCAGTAACGTGTAGTGCAACATCCCTTGTTTTTACACTCATCCAGCTTTTATTTTAAATTATCCAATGAACCTGCCATCACCACGTCCACTGGAACAGTTCCTCAGTTACCATTCTCGGTGAAAAAACACTTTTGAAACTTGAATACTAAACTAATTATCTTCATGTGTTTAGGGATGTCCTTGTGTCCTCTGACATGTTCTATTGGTGAACAATGCCCCAGATAGTTTATTGTATGGCCCGTTAATGTATTTATACACAGTTAATCATATCCCCACACAAGCGTCTTTTTTTTTTTTTTCTTCTCTAGTGTACACAATTATACTTATCCAATCTGTCTTTCATATCAAGTCCCCCAATCCCCTTATTAATTTATTTGCCCTTCTCTGAACCCTCTAACATTTCCAAAATGTTCTTTTTTTTTTGTCTGTGGGAGGATCATGGGAAATGTAGTTTTTTTTTTTTCCCTCTAGGAAATTTTAAAAACAGAGGATGGAGTTAAAAAAATAAAAATATCCATTCTCTGTATATTCTTATTATATTTTATATATGTTACAGATAAATGGGAGCTGCCTTATTTTACCATTATTGTATAGGCCTAATACACACACATATGTATACAGTGTAAAGATATGATGGAGCCCTACACCATGAGCCTGCCCTGAGGAGCTTACAATCTATGTGCCGTAACCCGTTACATTGACACATACAATGTAAACCTTGTTCGTTTTAGTTTGCAATGTGAGGGTTAACGCGGTACACAATACGCCTTCTAAATGCTGTCGATAAGAGACACAATTGATTGTGTATTGTCCTTACTGTGTAATTTGTTCCTTATTGATAAAAATCATTTACGTTCCACAGCATTTATTATTTCTCTAGAAATCTTTATAAAGTGAATGTCGACCATAACAGCCTCCAATATAAACCATTGTCCTCCTCAGACACTGCAGGAAAGATCACGGTAAGGAGCAGATTGGGACCTGACCAACGTCACTGCAATCAATCCTAGATGAAACATTATAACCAAAGATTTCAACTATTTGGGGCTTTTTTTTTATTTTTCTATCGTTATTGATTCTGATCCCTGTATTGTGGGAGAGGAGCAGAGACATTCTAAATGTACAGGGGTGGTGGGACGTCGGCCATTTAATTACTATTTACTGTTATGAATGGGCTGAGAGGCAAGTAGACATGCACAGTACAATAGAACAGTTAGAATTGGGTACTGACGCAGTACATTGTTTCCTATACATAACGTTCCATACAATGTCCAATACGGTAAGGTTTGGAATGATGGCTAGATTGCCATTGCAGCAGTGTTTGTAGTTGGGGTACAGACATTGTTGTAGAGGACTGGACAACACTGTCATGGAGAGTGTCATGTTGTATTTATACAATGTTACTATGAGTTTTCATTCTTGTAATTCTCAGCAAGGTGTTAATACTTATTCCTACTGCTGTACTGTGACATCACAAGTTTACTGTGACATCACAATGTGGGGGGGGCAGAATAAAAATGGACCTCAAAGAATAAAAAAAAGAAAAGTAGTTGGGAAATATCAACTTGAATCCAGAGTTTGGCGGTTTAATTAGTGAAAATCCCGCATTGGTCCATATATTAACACCAGTGCACGGTGACAGATCCCATCTGGGTTATAGAGTTTCTGGGGACGTGACAGGTTTGTGCTGCAGGTAGCTTGGTAAGCGAAGAGGAAATCAAATTAATTATGGTAATAAAGTCAGACAGATTGCTATGGGGGGACAGGCAGTTATTAGCGCATTGTTGTTTGGGTATTGGATATAATTGGAATATAAAGAGACAGATTAACCTACCGTATAATATACACTAAACCAGTATAATAGACATAATACTGTGAATATATAGTGATCCATATCAGTTAATAACCACAATACTATAAATATATAGTGATACACTATCCCAGTATAATACCATAATACTATAAATATATAGTGATACAGTATCCCAGTATAATAACCATAATACTATAAATATATAGTGATACACTATCCCAGTATAATTACCATAATACTATAAATATATAGTGATACACTATCCCAGTATAATAACCATAATACTATAAATATATAGTGATGTACACTATACCAGTATAATAACCATAATACTATAATATATAGTTATATATACTATACCAGTATAATAGCCATAATACTATAAATAAGTGATGTACACTATACCAGTATAATAACCATACTATTATGAATATATAGTAATACACTCTACCAGTATAATAACCATATATGAATATAAGTAATACATTATACCAGTATAACCTACTATGAATATATAGTGATACACATACCAGTATAACCATAATACTATGAATATATGTGATAGAATATCCCAGTATAATAACCATACTATAAATACTAGTGATATACACTATACCAGTATAATAACCAGAATACCAAGTTATTTACACTATACCAGTACAATAACCATAAAACTATGAATACTAGTGATATACACTATACCAGTATAATAACCATAATACTATGAACATATTGATACACTATCCGGTATAATAACCATAATACCATGAATATAGTGATATACACTATCCCAGTATAATAAACATACTATTATGAATATATAGTAATACACTATACAGTATAATAACCATAATATTATGAATACTAGTGATATACACTATACCAGTATAATAGCATACTATGAATATATAGTGATACAATATCCCAGTATAATAACCATAATACTATGAAACAGTGGACGATATACACTATACCAGTATAATACCAGAATACCAAGTTATTTTACACTATACCAGTATAATGACCATAAAAACACTATGAATATATAGTGATATACACTATACCAGTATAATAACCATAATACTATGAATACTAGTGATGTACACTATACCAGTATAAACCATAATACTATAAATAAGTGATTTACACTACCAGTTTAATAACCATAATACTATGAATAGTGATATACACTATACCAGTATAATAACCATAATGCTATGAATAGTGATTTACACTATACCAGTATAATAACCATATACTATGAAAATAGCGATATACACTATACCAGTATAAGTCCACAATAAGATTTACACATACCAAGTAAAGTTCCACAATAATGATTTACACTAGAATATCCATATAATCCAATAGTGATTGTTACACTGTACCCAGTACTAATACTCAGATCAATAGTGATTTACACTATAACCAATATAATAACCTACTCAGCTACTAGTGATGTCACTATCCAGTATAGTAACCTTTATACCATTAATAGATGTACGCTATCCCAGTATAATAATCATAATACCAATATTATTTACACTATCCCAGTTATAATACCATAATGTATGATACAGTGATAATACACTCTACCGTATAATAACCTAATACTATGAATATCAGTGATATACACTATCACCAGTATAATAACCATAATACTATGGATATATAGTGAACACTATACCGTATAATAACCATAATACTATGAATATGTAGTGATACACTATACCAGTATAACCATACTAGTAATACTCTGATTCACTATACCAGTATAATACCCATATACTATGAATACATGATACTCCGAACTATACGATACTACTATGAATACTAGTGTGGATAATAACCATAATCACTATAATTACTAGTGATATACACTATACCAGTAACCATAATACATATGATGCTATGATATACACTATACCAGTATCTAACCCATAATACGATGAATATATGTGATATACACTATAACTAGTATAATAACCATCATACTATGAATCTAGTGATATACTCTATACCAGTATAATAACCATAATACTTAGTGAATATATAGTGATACACTATACCAGTATATAACTAATACTATGAAATAATAGCGCTATACCCTGATAAAACTATACAGTACAAATAGTCATAATATGATTTACACATCCAGTATAATACCAATAGTGATTTTACACTGTACCATATAATTCATAATCAGTACTATAATAATCTATCAAGAGTGATTTCACTATACCAGTATAAAACCATACTACTATGAATAATAGGATGTCACCTATAACAGTATAGTAACCTTTATACCATTAATATAGTACACTATACCAGTATAATAACCATAATACAATAGTTATTTACACTATACCAGATAATAACCATGATACTATGACATATAGTGTACACTATCCCGGTATAATAATTATAATTACTATGAATAATTGATATACACTCCAGTTAATAACCATAAGACCAATAGTTATTTACACTATCCCAGTATAAATACCATATCTATGAATATTAGTGATATACACTATACCAGTATAATAACCATATAATGAACTATATTGATTACCTAACCATAATAACCATACTACTATAATAGTGACATACCTATACAGTCTATAAGCATACTATTATGAATATATAGTATACACTTATAACCAGTATAATAACCATAATTACTATGAATACTAGTGATATACACTATACCAGTACTAATAACCATATCCATGAATACTGAGGATATACTATACCATTAATAAACCCATAATACTATGAATCTATAGTGATAATCACTATCCATATAATAACCATTATACTATGTAATATATAGTGATACACATAGACCGTTAACCACTACTATGAATACTAGTTGATATACACTTATACCAGTATAATAACCATACTATGAATACTAGGTGATATACACTATACAGTTAATAACATATACTATGAATCCTAGTGATATACACTATACCAGATAATAACATCATACTAGCATACTAGTGATATACACATACCAGTATAATAACCATAATACTATGAATATATTTGATATACACTATCCAGTATAATAACACACTATGAATATATAGTGATATACACTATACCAGTATAATAACCATAATACTATGAATACCAGTGATACACGTATAGCCAGTATACTAACCATACTATGAAACTATGAATACCACTATATCCAGTATAATACCATAATACTATGAATATAAGTGATATACACTATACCAGTAGAATACCCATAATATCATAATAGATCGACATATACAGTATAAACCATAATACTATGAATAGTGATTTACACTCATTCCCAGTATAAAAACCATATACTATGAATAAGATTGATACACTATACCAGTATAATAGCCTTACTAGTGAGTTACACTATAACTCAGTTATAATACCAATAGTGATTTACACTGTACCAGTATAATAATCATAATACCATAGTGATTTACACTATACCAGTATAATAACCATAATACTATGAATAATAGTGATGTACACTATACCAGTATAAACCATAATACTATAAATAAGTGATTTACACTATACCCAGTATTATAATACCAAGTGATTTACACTGTACCAGTATAATAATCATAATGTCAATTGATTACCACTATACCAGGTATAGTAAACCTTTTATACCATTAAAAGAGGTACGCTATACCAGTAGAATATACCATAATCTTATAAATAGATAGTGAGTACACTACCATGATACTAACATTATAGATATCACTATAGCAGTATAATAACCATAATACTATGAATATATAGGATATACGCTATAACCATATAATACCATAATACTTGACCATAATCCCATACGCACCCCCAATCCTTACCCTGCACTAACGCATGCTGGGAGTTGTAGTTTACAAAACTCTGGAGTGTCAAGGAATAGGGGTTACTGTTATGGAATTACTGTCCATTTAAAGGGCAAAACTAATGCCCTCAAAATATCCAGAATCAGGAGATGGTTATCATGTTTAAAAAGATTGCTTTGATTCTGTTTTTTTAAGGCTTTAGTTGCCCTTTAATTTGACAGCAGAATTCCCATACAGTAATAGTCATACTGGATTTGGTTATTATTGTATGGGACTACTGTATGTGAATTCTACTGTCCATTTTAAAGGCAACTAAAGCTCAAAACAATACAGATCGGAAGGCAGTTGTGGTTCATATTTTTTCTTCTAACCTCGACTATACTCGAGTCAATCATTTTACTGCTGCCTTTTCAGGTTAACAAATAGATACCTCGGTTTATAATCGGGTCATTTATATTAAAATATTACGGGCAACTCCAGTATCCAGTATAATAACCATAATACTATTAATAGTGATACACACTACCCAACATTACTAGTTCACTCTATAGTATATTAAGGGGCCTGTCTGAGGCGTCTGTGTGAGGGAGCACGCCAACAGGAAAGTTTTTAACACTGCGTTACCAGCTGCAGCAATAGATTTAGATTGGCACCAAGTGCCCTAGACGGAGAACTTCCCTGCTGGTCAGACTTTCACAGCGCATGAGTGGGTGAACATTCTATGAACTTGGGATTCGCCTCTCTACACATTCTAACCATGAACTGCAGAACGCCGCAGACTTCCTGCGTACAGTGTGTTTACACGGTCTCCCTACGGATGTTGGTTAAATACAGTTTAAAGAACAAATGGCGCTGTTTGTCTAGCGATACTGTCTTCCACTGACGCCGAATAATTCAGCTCTCGTCTTTAAACGCAGAGTGGTAAATGCAAGGCGTCTATCTCAGACCCCAATGGCCGCACCTTTGAATATGGTTTAGTGCGATGCCTCCCAGCATCATGTATATTTAAACTAGTTAATGAGGGTTCTGTCTGTAAAGGTTGGCGCTGGTTTCCATGGCAGCGTTGGGAGAACGGATCCCAGGCGCTGTAACTAACACAGAATAACAATGTAGGGAAAATAAATAGATAAAATGTCTATGTGGGTAATGAATGAAAGGGATAACGAGGAGACGGACTACTGACTGTAGGGCTGGTCTGGGACTCAGTCTAGGGGAGGCTTGGCAGAAATGATTGTCAGCTCTGGGGACCAGGTTGGAAGCGAAACCCTATTTAATCAGTCTACGGAGCAGACTTCCTAAAAAAGGAAAATGGCTACTAGAATTGGCCAACTGGCTTGTATTGTAATAATATAGAATGTCTATTCTGTAGGGTCCTAGATATCATCTCAAAAACCACCAGGAATTTCCTTCGTAACTGTCATGTTATGTGAATGACATTTGTTTGCTGATTGGGTGATATTCTCAAAGCAGAACACCACCATAGCAGCAAAAAGGTCAAACTTAAGGGATGGCGATAAATCTGCTGCGCGAGCTTCCCATGGATCCGTTATGAGAAATAACATGTACAATCTGTCCTGTATGCGAATTCATGGCTCTAGTTACAACATCGAGGGAGAAAAATAGTCCACTATGGGTAAAAAAGAGGCGACATACCACCTCCAGAAAATGTTTTTTTTTTTAGAGAATTAAAAAGTCCCATACCTCACGCAGACGCTCCCATACGACCTCATACTCCCCAACTAGCCATCACGTATTCATCAGCTCTCCCCAACTCCCATCAACCCCCCATACGATCATCATACTGTCCAACGTCCCATCAGCTCCTCCATACGTCCAGCAGACTCTCTCTCCACTATCATCATACTCTCTCCTCCAACTATCATCATACCCCGCCAGTATATCACATACTCCTCTCTACATCATCAACCCGCTCAGACTCTCCATCATACTCTCTCTCAGACCTCAGTCAGTACGTCCGCTCAGTACGTCTCCAGTCATACTCTCGCTCATACTCTCCAGCATACTCTCTCTCATACTAGCACATAACCTCGTCTCAACTATCATCATACTCTCTCCATCTCATCATCATACTCTCTCCATACTATTCATCATACTCTCTCAACTATCATCATCTCTCTATCATACTATTCTCATACTTCCCATACTACTCATCTAATCTCATCTACTCTCTATACGATTCATCATACTCTATCTTCATCATACTCTCTCATCATACTATCCATCTATTCATCTCTCTCTATACTCTCTCTATATGCCCATCATACTCTCCATATGCTCCCATACTCTCATCATACTCTCTCTATCCTCCCATACTCCTCTCATACGAATCATACCTCTCTCATACTATCATCATACTCCCTCATACTCTCTCATACCTCCCATACTCTCCATACACCATCATACTCTCTCCATACTATCACAACTGTCTACTCTCGCTTCATACTCCCACAACTCTCTCTCATACCTCCACATACCCCCAACCTCACATACTCTCCCCATACTCATCAACTCCCATACTACACATACCTCTCCTCCTCAACATCATCAATCTCTCCCATACCCCCAACCCCACATACTCCCAACCTCCTCAACATTCATAACTCTTCCATACTATCCATCCCAACTCCACCTCAACTCCACTCCATTACCCTCAGACTCCATACCTCTCCATACTCTCCATCATACTCTCTCTCTCAACTCCTCAACTCTCTCATACTATCTCATACTCCTCTCTCTCTTCATTACTATCTCTCCTCATACTCCTCTCTCTCATACTCTCTCTCATACTCCTCATCATACTCCTTCAATCCTCCTCATATATCATCATACTCTCTCTCATATCCCTCTTCTATACTATTCATCATCTCTTCTCATATATCTCTCATACTCTTCCATCACACCTCTCTCATACTTGGTGAAGGTTCTCATCATCCAGTTCACGGTATATCGTAATATTCATCCACCAGGTCACGGTGTATCTGTAATTATTCATCATCCAGTCACGGGTGTTCTGTAATATTCATCCATCCAGGTCACGGTGTGCTGGAAATTTCATCCATCCAGGTCAGGTGTATCTGTAATATTCATGCCATCACGGTTGTATCTGTAATATTCCTCCTCAGGTCACGTGTATCTGTAATATTCATCCATCCGGTCACGGTGTATCTGTAATATTTCATCCATCCAAGGTCACGGTTGTATCTGTAATATTCATCCATCCAGGTCACGGTGTTATCTGTAATATTCATCCATCCAGGTCCGGATGTAAATCTCAGTAAATATTCACTCCATCCAGGTCACGGTTGTATCTGTAATATTCATCCATCCAGGTCCGGTGTATCTGTAATATTCATCCATCCAGGTCAGGTGTATCTGTAATATTCATCCATCCAGGTTCACGGTGTTCTGTAATATTATCCATCCAGGTCACGGTGTATCTGTAATATTCATCCTCCAGGTCACGTGTATCTGTAATATTCATTCAATCCGGCATGGTATATCTGTAATATTCATCCATCCAGGTCATGGTATATCTGTAATATTCATCCATCCAGGTCACGGTGTATCTGTAATATTCATCCACGGTCACGGTAATATCTGATGTATTCTTAGATCAACTGGACTTGAAGTTTATTTCTGAAATTTTTCGCTAGTCATCCGACTGGCTTTCTCAATTCAGAATGACTTGTACAAGAAATCTTTGGCAATTATGTACCCTGAAAATCCCAATTAGCATATTACAGCCAGTGTTGGGCGTGATTGGATAGTGGCTACGAGGTGTTATAGGAACGCCCAGAGTAAGGTGTCAAAACAGCATTGTACTGCAGACAGTTGGTGTCGAACCCCCCACACCTCTATTTAGGCTTGGTTTCTTTTTTTTCACACATAATGGCCTCCTTAACACCTCTCTTGAACCAGTCACGTTTCCTTTGCCAATATGTTACATTACAATACTCAAAGATATGTCCTTTATCCTTAAGATGCAGGTACACGGCTTGAGTCCTGACCAGGAAATTGGCTCTTCTGTGCTGGGCCATACGTTGATGCAGTTGCTGTGGTCTCCCCCACATAACAAATCAGAGCATTCTTCACTGCACTGCACTGCATATATGATGTCGCTTTTCTTGTTGTTTGGGTCTTTCGGATTGTAACAATTGCCTGCCTAAGTGGTTGTTCGGTGACGGCAAAGGAACGTGACTGGTTCAAGAAGGTGTTAAGGAGGCCATTTATGTAAAAATTAGGAAACCAAGCCTAAATAGAGGTGGTGTGTGTGTGGGGGGGGGGGTGTTCGGCCCACCACTGCCTGCCATGTACAATGCTGTTATAACACCTTACTCTGGACGTTCCTATAACACCTCTTAGCCACCATCCAATCACGCCCTTAACACCTGGCTGTGAATTGCTAATTGGGGTTTTCCAGGGTACATAATTGCCACAGATTCTTGTACAAGTCATTCTGAATTGAGAAACCAGTCGGATGACTAGCGAAACGTCTTCAAGAACTAAACTTCAAGTCCAGTTGATCTAATTGAATACAACAGATATCTCATCTCATACTTTCCCTCATACTCTCTCCTCATACTCTCCCTCATATCTCTCTCATACTCTCCTCATAAACTCTCTCACACTCTCCAGCATTACTCTCTCACACTCTCCATCACACTCTCTATCATATTGGGAGGTGCTTTTTGTAAACATTACTCGCTTTTATGTCAGTGTGGGGCAGTATTTTATTACATTTCATAAACAAAATGGGTAATTTGGTGAAGCAGGTGGAATGTGGAACTGCATATAAGATATATTCCTGATATAACCTTAGTATGTCCATTAAATAAATGACTGACACTCCCAATGTAACCCCTATAAAGTCCCCATCACACAAACACGTAAAGGTTCTTTCGTGACTCTGCAATGTACCAACACGGGAGGAGGCGCGTGACCTTTATAGGAACGGAGCTCTGATTAACAGGTCGTTACCATACAATTCCATTTCCCTTCACAGGAACACACAATTACACAACGGAGCAATTCGTAATTAAATCAGCAAATGGAAGCAAAATACTGAACGTTCCTGAATTACAGATAATGGTCACAGGGGATTGGGGTTAGAGTGGGAGCTTTATGGATCAAAGGACGTTAAATGGCAGGATAATAGACTGGGAAATCAGGGTTACTAGTATGTCACACTGTACC
Organism: Hymenochirus boettgeri; assembly: GCA_019447015.1. Taxonomy (NCBI): domain Eukaryota; kingdom Metazoa; phylum Chordata; class Amphibia; order Anura; family Pipidae; genus Hymenochirus; species Hymenochirus boettgeri. The sequence goes on from JAACNH010003662.1 coordinate 19,586, forward strand.
TGGCTTTATGTATTCAATGTATTATATATATAGCAATGGGTCTAATCCCTGTTACACAGTACCTGGCTTTATGTATACTGTAATGTATTACAATGTATTGTATATATAGCAATGTGTCTAATACCACTGTTACACCGTACCTGGCTTTTGTATTACTGTACTGTATTACAATGTTATTATATATATATATATATATATATATATATAGCAATGGGTCTAATACCCTGTTACACCGTACCTGGCTTATGTATTACTGTACTGTATTACAATGTATTATATATAGCAATGGGTCTAATACCCTGTTACACCGTACCTGGCTTTATGTATTACTGTACGGTATTACAATGTATTATATATATATATATATATTATATTATATATATATATATATATAATATATATATATATATAATATATATATATATAATATATATATCTATATAGCAATGGGTCTAATACCACTGTTACACACCGTACCTGGCTTTATGTATTACTGTACTGTATTACAATGTATTATATATTATATTATATATATATATTATAAGCAATGGGTCTAATACCCTGTTACACTGTACCTGGCTTTATGTATTACAATGATATATATATAGCAATGGGTCTAATACCCTGTTACCCCCTACCTGGCTTTATGTATTACTGTACTGTATTACAATGTATTATATATATAGCAATGGGTCTAATACCCTGTTACACCGTACTGGCTTTATGTATTACTGTACTGTATACAATGTATTATATATATAGCAATGGGTCTAATACCCTTTACACCGTACCTGGCTTTATGTATTACTGTACTGTATTACAATGTATTATATATATAGCAATGGTGTCTAATACCCGTTACACCATACCTGGCTTTATGTATTACTGTACTGTATTACAATGTATTATATATAGCAATGGGTCTAATACCCTGTGACACTGTACCTGGCTTTATGTATTACTGTACTGTATTACAATGTATTATATATATAGCAATGGGTTAATACCCTGTTAACACCATACCTGGCTTTATGTATTACTGTACGTATTACATGTATTATATATAGCAATGGGTCTAATACCCGTACACTGTACCTGGCTTTATGTATTACAATGTATTATATATATAGCAATGGGTCTAATACCCTGTTACACCGTACCTGGCTTTATGTTATACTGTACTGTATTACAATGTATTATATATATACAATGGGTCAATACCCTGTTACCCCCTACCTGGCTTTATGTATTACTGTACTGTATTACAATGTATTATATATAGCAATGGGTCTAATACCCTGTTACACCGTACTGGCTTTATGTATTACTGTACTGTATTACAATGTATTATATATATAGCAATGGTCTAAACCTTGTTACACCGTACCTGGCTTTATGTATTACTGTACTGTATTACAATGTATTATATATATATAGCAATGGGTCTAATACCCTGTTACACCGTACCTGGCATTATGTATTACTGTACTGTATTACAATGTATTATATATATATATATATAGCAATGGGTCTAATACCCTGTTACACCGTACCTGGCTTTATGTATTACTGTACTGTATTACAATGTATTATATATATATATAGCAATGGGTCTAATACCCTGTTACACCGTACCTGGCTTTATGTATTACTGTACTGTATTACAATGTATTATATATATAGCAATGGGTCTAATACCCTGTTACCCCGTACCTGGCTTTATGTATTACTGTAATGTATTATATATATAGCAATGGGTCTAATACCCTGTTACACCGTACCTGGCTTTATGTATTACTGTACTGTATTACAATGTATTATATATATAGCAATGGGTCTAATACCCTGTTACACCGTACCTGGCTTTATGTATTACTGTACTGTATTCAATGTATATATATATATATAGCAATGGGTCTAATACCCTGTTACACCGTACCTGGCTTTATGTATTACTGTACTGTATTACAATGTATATATATATAGCAATGGGTCTAATACCTGTTACCCGTACCTGGCTTTATGTATTACTGTACTGTATTACAATGTATTATATATATAGCAATGGGTCTAATACCCTGTTACACGTACTGGCTTTATGTATTACTGTACTGTATTACAATGATTATATATATATAAGCAATGGGTCTAATACCCTGTTACACTGTACCTGGCTTTATGTATTACTGTACTGTTATACAATGTATTATATATAGCAATGGGTCTTATACCCTGTTACACAGTACCTGGCTTTGGTTGTGCAGTGTCTCATCCACTAACAGTTGAATGGCAGCTTCCCACTTCTGCGCCGTTTCATGGTCCCATGCGGCCACCACAAACACGGATTGTTTGGAAGGGATCTGGACTTTTCGGGTGGTGTATACTGCTCCATCTGAACTCACTTTGAGTCTGGGTTGTTGTTCGTACCAGAATTCTTGACTTTGACTTGTCGAACTGCAGCCATTAATTTCACTGAGGAGAGAAGAGAATTGGGCATTAGAAGGGTAGAAGAGACATTAAATACACGTAGACATGGGCTACATATGATCATTGGTGGTCAACAAGGTCCAAGGAACTCTGGGAGTTCTAGAAGATGGAAACCTTACTCCAACCACTTCCTAATTCCCACGAACCACAGCGCACAAGTCCCACACAGTGGTAAAGAACCAACATCCTATTTATGTTTATGTCAATCACAATAAAGGGAAGGCTGATTGGAGGGTTTCCATCTAAGGAAACATAGAAAGTTTATTTAGCGGGAATTAGTAATAATGGGCAGGGTTTATTAAGTCACTGGTCACCCATTTTTCTTTAACAAAATAGTTGCCATATTGTTTCCCTTAGACAGTACAGTATGAGGGTATAGCTTATTGTGTGTACAGAACATTCCTTCTCTGTATATTTACACATATGGGTGGGAGCTGCCATAGTGTTTCCCTAGGACAGTACAGTATGAGGGTATAGCTTATTGTGTGTACAGAACATTCCTTCTCTGTAATATTATATTTATACTATGGGTGGGAGCGCCATATTGTTTCCCTTAAACAGTACAGTATGAGGGTATAGCTTATTGTATGTACAGAACATTCATTCTCTGTATATTTATATTTATACATATGGTGGGAGCTCATATTGTTTCCTTAGACAGTACAGTATGAGGGTATAGCTTATTGTGTGTACAGAACATTCCTTCTCTGTTATATTTATACATATGGGTGGGAGCTGCCATATTGTTTCCCTTAGACAGTACAGTATGAGGGTATAGCTTATTGTATGTACAGAACTTCATTCTCTGTATTTATACATATGGGTGGGAGCTGCCATATTGTTTCCCTTAGACAGTACTATGAGGGTATAGCTTATTGTGTGTACAGAACATTCCTCCTCTGTATATTTAATTTATACATATGGGTGGAGCTGCCATATTGTTTCCCTTAGACAGTACAGTATGAGGGTATAGCTTATTGTGTGTACAGAACATTCCTTCTCTGTATATTTATACATATGGGTGGGCTGCCATATTGTTTCCCTTAGACAGTACAGTATGAGGGTATAGCTTATTGTATGTACAGAACATTCCTTCTCTCTGTATATTTATACTATGGGTGGGAGCTGCCATATTGTTTCCCTTAGACAGTACTGTATGAGGGTATAGCTTATTGTATTACAGAACATTCCTTCTCTATATTTATACATATGTGTGGGGCTGCCATATTGTTTCCCTTAGACAGTACAGTATGAGGGTATAGCTTATTGTGTGTACAGAACATTCCTTCTCTGTATATTATATTTATACATATGGGTGGGAGCTGCCATATTGTTTCCCTTAGACAGTACAGTATGAGGGTATAGCTTATTGTGTACAGAACATTCCTTCTCTGTATTTTATACATATGGGTGGGAGCTGCCATAGTGTTTTCCCTTAGACAGTACTGTATGAGGTATAGCTTATAGTGTGTACAGAACATTCCTTCTCTGTATATTATACATATGGGTGGGAGCTGCCATATTGTTTCCCTTAGCCAGTACAGTACAGTCTACACATTCTATATAGACGGACGCATTTCTACCCTACACATTCTATATAGACGGACGTATTTCTACCCTACTGGGGCAATACCCTTTACCCAGTACCTGGCTTTTATGTATTCCTGTAATGATTATGTTTGTAATATAAGCATGTCAATACCCTGTTACACCGTACCTGGCTTATGTAGTACTGTACTGTACAATGTATATATATATATAGAATATATATTAAATAGCATGGTCTAATACCCGTTACACACCGTACCTGGCTTTATGTATTACTGTACGTATTACAATGTATTATATATATAGCAATGGGTCTAATACCCGGTTACAACCGTACCGGGCTTATGTATTACTGTACGGTATACAATGTTATATATATATAATTATATTTTATAATTATATATATATATAATATATATATATATATATTATATATATATATATTATATATAGCAATGGGTCTAATACCCTGTTACACCGTCCCTGGCTTTTGTTTACTGTATGTATTACTGTTATATATATTATATATATATATATATTATAGCAATGGGTCTATACCCTGTTACCACTGTACCTGGCTTTATGTATCAATGTATTATATATATCAATGGGTCTAATACCTGTTACCCCCTACCTGGCTTTATGTATTACTGTACTGTATCTGTATTATATATATAGCAATGGGCTAATACCCTGTTACAACCGTACCTGGCTTTATGTATTACGTGTACTGTATTCCAATGTATTATTATATAGCAATGGGTCTATAACCCGTTACACCCCGTACCTGGCTTATGTATTACTGTACTGTATTACAATGTATATATTATATCAATGGGTCAATACCCTGTTACACCATACCTGGCTTTATGTATTACTGTACTGTATTCAATGTATTATATATAGCAATGGGTCTAATACCCTGTGACACTGTCCCTGGCTTTATGTATTACTGTCGTATTACATGTTTATATATAAATAGCAATGGGTTCTAATACCCTGTAACACCATACCTGGCTTTATGTTTACTGTACTGTATTACAATGTATTATATTAGCAATGGGTCTAATACCCTGTTACACTGTACCTGGCTTTATGTATCCAATGTATTATATATATAGCAATGGGTCTAATACCCTGTTACACACGTACCTGGCTTTATGTTTACTGTACTGTATACAATGTATTATTATATAGCAATGGGTCTAATACCTGTTACCCCCTACCTGGCTTATGTATGTAACTGTACTGTATTACATTATGTAAATATAGCAATGGGTCTAATACCCTGTTACACCGTACCTGGCTTTATGTATTACTGTACGGTATCAATGTATATATATATAGCATGGGTCTAATACCTTGTTACAACCGTCCCTGGCTTTATGTATTACTGTACTGTATTACAATGTATTTATTATATAGCAATGGGTCTAATACCCGTTACACCCGTACCTGGCATTATGTATTACTGTACTGTATTACAATGTATTATATATATTATATATAGCAATGGGTCTAATACCCTGTTACACCCGTACCTGGCTTTATGTTATCTGTACTGTATTACATGTATATATATATATATAGCAATGGGTCTAATACCCTGTTACACCGTACCTGGCTTTATGTATTACTGTACTGTATTACAATGTATTATATATATGCAATGGGTCTAATACCCTGTTACCCCGTACCTGGCTTTATGTATTACTGTAATGTATTATAATATACAATGGGTCAATACCCGTTCACCGTACCTGGCTTATGTATTACTGTACTGTATTACAATGTATTATATATATAGCAATGGGTCTAATACCCTTTACACCCGTACCTGCTTTATGTATTACTTTACTGTATTACATGTTATATATATATATAGCAATGGGTCTAATACCCTGTTACACCGTACCTGGCTTTATGTATTACTGTACTGTATTACAATGTATTATATATATAGCAATGGGTCTAATACCCTGTTACACCGTACCTGGCTTTATGTATTACTGTACTGTATTACAATGTATTATATATATAGCAATGGGTCTAATACCCTGTTACAACCGTACCTGGCTTATGTATTCTGTACTGTTTACAATATTATTATATATAATAGCATGGGTCTAATACCCTGTTACACTGACCTGGCTTTATGTATTACTGTACTGTATACAATGTATTATATATAGCAATGGGTCTTATACCCTGTTACACAGTACCTGGCTTTGGTTGTGCAGTGTCTCATCCACTAACAGTTGAATGGCGCTTCTCCCACTTCTGCGCCGTTTCATGGTCCCATGCGCCACCACAAAACACGGATTGTTTTGGAAGGGATCTGGACTTTTCGGGTGGTGTATACTGCTCCATCTGAACTCACTTTGAAGTCTGGGTTGTTGGTTCGTACCAGATTCCTTGACTTTGACTTGTCGAACTGCAGCCATTGAATTTCACTGAGGAGAGAAAGAGAATTGGGCATTAGAAGGGTAGAAAGACATTAAATACACGTAGACATTGGGCTACATATTGATCATTGTGGTCAACAAGGTCCAAGGAACTCTGGAGTTCTAGAAGATGGAACCATACTCCAACCACTTCCTAATTCCCACGAACACAGCGCACAGTCCACACAGTGGTAAAGAACCAACATCCTATTTATGTTTAATGTCAATCACAATAAAAGGGAAGGCTGATTGGAGGGTTTCCATCTGAAGGCAAATAGAAAGTTTATTTAGCGGGAATTAGTAATTAATGGGCAGGTTATTATGTCACTGGTCACTCATTTTTCTTTTACAACAAAAGTTGCCATATTGTTTCCTTACAGTACAGTATTGAGGGTATAGCTTATTGTGTTACAGAACATTCCTTCTCTGATATTTATACATATGGGTGGGAGCTGCCATGTTTTTCCCTTAGACAGTACAGTAGGAGGGTATAGCTTATGTGTGTACAGAACATTCTCTCTGTATATTTATATTTATACATATGGGTGGGACTGCCATATTGTCCCTTAAACAGTACAGTATGAGGGTATAGCTTATTGTATGTACAGAACTTTCATTCTCTGTATATTTATATTTATACATATGGTGGGAGCTGCCATATTGTTTCCCTTAGACAGTACAGTATGAGGGTATAGCTTATTGTGTGACAGAACATTCCTTCTCTGTATATTTATACATATGGTGGGAGCTGCCATATTGTTTCCCTTAGACAGTACAGTATAGGGTATAGCTTATTGTATTTACAGAACATTCATTCTCTGTATTTATACAATGGGTGGAGCTGCCATATGTTTCCCTTAGACAGTACAGTATAGGGTATAGCTTAGTGTGTGACAGAACATTCCTCCTCTGTTATTTATATTTATACATATGGGAGCTGCCATATTGTTTCCCTTAGACAGTACAGTATGAGGGTATGCTTATTGTGTGTACAGAACATTCCTTCTCTGTATATTTTACATATGGGTGGGAGCTGCCATTTGTTTCCCTTAGACAGTACAGTATGAGGGTATAGCTTATTGTATGTACAAACATTCCTTCTCTGTATATTTATACATATGGGTGGGAGCTGCCATATTGTTTCCCTTAGACAGTACTGTATGAGGGTATAGCTTATTGTATGTACAGAACATTCCTTCTCTATATTTATACATATGTGTGGGAGCTGCCATATTGTTTCCCTTAACAGTACAGTATGAGGGTATAGCTTATTGTGTGTACAGAACATCCTTCTCTTTATATTTATATTTATACATATGGGTGGGAGCTGCATATTGTTTCCTTACAGTACAGTATGAGGGTATACTTATTGTGTACAGAACATTCCTTCTCTGTATATTTATACATATGGGTGGGAGCTGCCATAGGGTTTCCCTTAGACAGTACTGTTAGAGGGTATAGCTATAGTGTGTACAGAACATTCCTTCTCTGTATATTTATACATATGGTGGGAGCTGCCATATTGTTTTCCCTTAGACAGTACAGTACAGTACATTCTATATAGACGGACGTATTTCTACCCACACATTCTATATAGACGGACGTATTTCTACCCACAACCTTCTATATAGACGGACGTATTCTACCCTCCAACCTTCTATATAGACGGACGTATTCTACCCTACCCATTCTATATAGACGGACTATATCTACCCT
>JAACNH010003663.1:0-27780 GCA_019447015.1 Hymenochirus boettgeri
ATCCAGTTCTATTGAAGAACAGGAGGTAAAGGAGCTGTACCTTACCTTCCGTTCTTCAATAGAACAAACAGTAGCCAGGAGAGAAGGTAAGAAACATACCCACTTGCTCGCCCCCCCGGTGCTTAGTCTGACAGGTCCCGACGGACCTTGTCTTCTATGCGCATGCGCGATCTATGCGCATAGAAGACAAGGTCCGTCAGGACCTGTCAGACTAAGCGCCAGGGGAGCGAACGAGCGGGTAAGTTTCTTACCTTCTCTCCTGGCTCCTATTTGTTCTATGAAAGAACGGAAGGTAAGGCACAGCTCCTTTACCTCCCGTTCTTCAATAGAACTGGATTCCCAAAACTCAATATTATGAGTGGAGATACCCTTTAATATATGTACCGTACTTGCACAGATTGTATGATAATAATTGTGGATAAGAATAAATGACAGGGGAAAGATGCGCGAGAACCAAATAAGTGGATCCCCATATGATCTGCCAATACAGGAGTTTAGTATTACAATGACCTCTTTGAACAGAGGTTTACTTGAAGCAATGGCAGAATATATGCATCATCATAAGAAACCAGCCTTGGTATTTGTTTTGTCAGATATAATTACTGGAAAAGCCAAATGCAACAAGTGTTGCAATAGCCTTTGTTATTTGCATGGACAGCTCAGGAATTTGGTTCACTAATTAATTCTCTTGCACTGTAATCAAAATTCAGTTGAAATATTCTTACTTAAAGTGCAGTTCTTTGAAGGTGAAATGCGTTTCCACAATTCCTGTAGTCTTCACCCGAGTCCTTAAAACATCCTGCTGAGTGGGTACATAATCAGACCGAGCGATCCTCTCCAAGTCATTAAGATAGCTGTAAGGAGATCATTTAGACTTGGTAAGAAAGAAGCACAATATAGTATATAATGACATTCATTGGGTAACTAATATGTTTACCATAGCAAGTTTTCTCTTTTATGGCCTTTATATTGAGTTTGATCTGAAAATTGCCAAGAACATAATTATCAGGTAAACTGAAAAGTAAAAGTCCCATGCTTGAGTGTAATGGAGGCCAAACATCATTAGATGTACCTGCCAACATTCCGACAACCATATATGCATCAGGTACACTATGGAAACTTAACATCTGATAGACCGCTATGAGTTATAGGTTGGACGTTGCCCAGGTTTTTACATATACAATAACTAGTCTCTGTAGTTTATATTTTCACTAATAATTAATGTCACAGCTTCAGTATGCCATTTCTACAACTATTCCTTCCATATGCCCATCTAGTAAGTGACTCACACAACTGCATTTTCAGTGCCTTACTTTTGTGTGAATTTACAGCCCGTCAGGAGATGACAGATGCAAATAAAGCTGCCAGGGCAGTGAATTTTACTAAACAAAGCTTGTGTATAAACACATATTGCACCTATAAGGTGTGTTGACAACACAGAGAAATTCAGTACCAAACAACATATTGTTGTATCCTTTTAACTAATTCATAGGATTCTTCATCGAGAAGAATAAAATCTGTTCAGTTAACACAGAGGTTTGGGATATCTTGAAAAATCTCTGTATGTTAAAGACTAATTTTAATTCTTGGTAAATGGTTTGCACCCATAAGACTATCTTAAACTGCTGCAAGCGATGCAAATCGCTTTTTGTCGGTTGAGTTGGATCTCCGAGCTTCACCCACTACATTTCTATAATAAAAAGAAACATTACATTCTACCATGAATTAAGATAGTTTGGTTTGTTTGAAGATAACATGATTTAGAACTATTACCGTCACACAGTGGCGTAACTACAGTCCCTGCAGCCCCGGTGACATTACGTTAGGGCCCCGGGGCTGAAGATCTCCTGACTGGTACCTCGATAACCTGCTTTTAAAACAACTGATCGCGTGTAATTAATTACTTCAATAATTTTTTGGTTTTAGGACACATATTGTGGCTTGTGTTTCAGAGAATTTTAGAGGAAGTTTTGAAATTCAAATATTTTGGACATATTTTGGCTATTTTTACAATTTAAATAGAGCACATTTAATTAAAATACTATTTATTTATGGAGTAAACAAATAATAATGTTATCAGTGTGTGGGATTCCATGGAAACAAAGTGTTCATTTGACTGGTATAAAATGTTTATTTACTGCTCGCCATGGAAACACCAATGTGACATCACAATATTGAGCCTCCCTGCTGCAGGAACTTATCAATTAAACATTTGAAATAACTTTACACACTATAGATTTCCTTTAATGGCAATTTTACTGCAAATAAATAAATGAGCTATTGGTAGAATAGTAAAATGGAATCTATGGAGTTAAAACATTTGTAATGCGTGAAAGGCAGTAGGAGAGAGAGGGGGTGGTAAAAAAAAAAAAAAAAAGCTTGTATAAAATCCCACTTCAGTAAATTGTATTTAAGTAAATGTATGCATGTTAAGAACTGGATGAAGTATCTGTGTGTATGTGCAATGTCAGACCACACCTCCTGACCTCAGTCACATGCTTCCTTGCTTTATCTGTCCTGTAAAAGGATTGGCTAGAGAGTATTAATGGGTGTGACCAACTGTAACAAGTCTCTGCCATAGCTAAGGACTGAGCATGTGCAGAACATTATGGTCGTTGACCAAATTGTGTGATAGTAGAATGCTGTGAAGTAAAGCACAAACCATAAGATATTTAGGTAAATTTCCCAGCGCCCATATGAAAATGAGAGGTAAGACACAGATTACTGGTTTTATATCAAGGTGTTCTGCGTTCTGATTCAGTGTTGTTCTGTGGCTTTAGTTGTCCTTTAACGGTTCATAAAGGGAGCAGTCACTTAAAGGGTTAAGAGCCCTAGCATTTAGGAATAATGGGCCAGATTTATTATTGTGCAGTATTGTTCCTTTGCAATACCGCACATTTAATTACTATTAACTGTACAAATTGTAATTGTACAATCTTATGTACAATAGGGGTAGTCTACTACCACATGGTACTGAATGGCCATAAATGTATGACTGAAGCTTTACTTTTACAAATACCCACAATATCAGCAGGGTTTATGAATTCCTACCAATAAGAATGGATTGCTCTGTACAGATTTTAACTAAATGCTTCATCCCCAGTTTAAACCATTGTACCAAAGATATGGACACATAAAACACTAGGCCCCCACCCCTAGGAATACAACCGGAGAAAACTTACTAATATTGTGGTGCTCTGTTCCTTCTTCCTCCTCTGGGCTGGCAAACCAAAAGGATTTTCCACCCACAGGAAGATGCTATTTGCAGAGCGCATCTTCTCATAAGTTGGATGTCCGTCCAATAAAGGGACAGAGTTGGACTAGGCTAGAGCTCCATTTTCTTTGCTCCCTTATCCTTTGTATTCTAGCATTGTAGATTCTCATCTTGTGTACAGCAGATTGGAATGGGTTCCAATGTGACTAAAGGTGACAGACCATAGCCACCTGTATTGTTCAGATAATGTCAGTGATTTCTAATTATGTTAGTAACTTGTCTTATTGAACATCCTTTAAAGAAGCTTTAATTATTTTTACATTACTTTGGTTTCTACAAGATTGTCTTGTATATATGGAATGTAATCCAAAAAAGTACAGGAAGCCCAGCAGAGTCAGACATAGAGCTGCAGACAATCACCTGAAAGGTTTGTAAAACTAAATTGTTTATTGTCTATTAAACTAAACTAAAGCTGGGTACACACCATCCAATAATTTAGCTGACCAACCGACATTTCAGTGTTTAGGTCAATCGGGCCGAATTATTAGATGCTTTCCAGGGCACGGGTGATCGTAAAAGAATGTACGGGCGCAGTCGTACGTTTATGATTGACAAACCATACAAAATATTATGTTGTAGTAGACTACCGCAATGGTATTGCATATGTCAGCATACAATTACGATTGCGACTGTCGTCATAATTGGTCGACCGCGATCAGAAAAGTACATTTAAAGTTGTCATGTTATGATCATGATAGTTTAAGGCGCGGTATTGCAAAATCTGACCCACAGTGTCAAGCTTGACAATCTCTAGTTCAGAGGTGTATAACCTTTGGCCCTCCAGATATTTGAAAAGTACAACTCCTAACATTCCTAGTTTAAAAGTGACTAAGCAGTAGCTATAGGCTAGGATTCAATGTTTTTCTGGTTATGCCACATATCAGTAGCACTAGCCTTTTCATGAACTCTACATCAGATTCATTTATTTCTATACTAGTTTTGTTAATTAGTATAGAAAAAAAGCCAAAGCTTCTAACTACTAGAGAAGAACAAAAGGTGGCATCCATATTTTCAGTTCGGGATATGCAAGTTACAGCTCGGATTGTATTGATGTCATTTTTTTAGTGACATCACTGTGGAAAAAGACTATTGTGTTGTAAGTTTCATGGCTGTTCCCGATTTATACTTTTTTGCTTTACAGGGCAATGTATTCTGTAAACTTAAAGGGCAACTATAGTGAAAAAAAAAACTGTCTACATACAATGTACAGATCACTTAGTATAAGCTGCCTTACTTTCATGTTGCTGTGTGGTTTCATTTCTTCACATTGGCAGAAGTTTGTACCAAGCTGTGTAGTCCCCCTCCCCTCTCTTTCTAGTCCCCCTCAAGAAATAAAGGGCTGTATGAAAAGTCCGGGCATGCTCAGTTGAAATACTTTTAATGAAGTGCTGACATCCTGTCGACCCCTCCCTTCCAGAGCTAGACTGCAAGCAAGCAAAGTGTGGGAGAAAGTAGCAATATGCAGAAGGGAGGTGCAGAGGGGGAGAGAGGACAAGTGGTGCTGAGATTCTTTACAAGTAAGTTACTGAACTCTGCCTATTCTCTAAGTTTGCTAATTGTTATTTATTTTTGTACCTAAAGTTCATATCTCTTCCCCTGCTCAGCTGAGATCATAACCACTGAAGAGAGAGTCAGTGTAGCAGCAGCTGTAGTGAGACCTTCACAAACACAGTGAAACTGCTTGTTATCCTGATACATTTCATTTGCTTTAGTCTATATATTTCATAGATTGCACTGTATGTCTTGTTTGGTATATAGTCTGTATTACTGTATTATATCTACTGTATTAGTGTTCCATTTGAGTCACTGGTTTTCTATGTATATAAGATTATTTTTTGGGGGGAGGGGCTGTTTTATAGTTTGTTATGCTCATATTGCTGGGTTAATGGTTTATTGATTGTGTTTTGCACTACAGCATTTGACTGTGTGTTGCACATGGTACTTACAGTGTGGGTGAGGGAGTGTGTGACAGTACTGCATGGGAGCTTTGGATTGTGTGGGTGTGTGCCTTTGAGTGACAGATGAGGTGTAGCAGCTCCTACAAATCACAGCATATTCAAAGGCTTATATCTCTGGGACTATGAAGAATGTAAAGAAACTAAAGGTACCCTGGTGGTTGGGATGACTTATAGGCTACATTAGAAGGAATTCCTTCCAAATTGGCTCCTCACGGTCAGTTACGGATAGGCGTGTTAGTGTTGATTTTATATTGTATGTATCCATATGTTTGAAAATCATGTAAATAAAAAATTTAAAACCATGCTGTAACTGTTGTTCTTGAAGATGTTTTGCTAGTCATACGACTGGCTTTCTTAATTCAGAATGACTTGTACAAGAATCTGTTGGCAATTATGTACCCTGGAAAGTCTCAATTAGCATATCACAACCAGGTGTTAAGGGCCTGATTGCATTGTGGCTAAGAGGTGTTATAGGAACTGCCCAGGGTAAGGTGTCAAAACAGCATTGTACATGGCAGACAGATGGTGTCGAAACCCCCCCCCCCCAACCTCTCTTCAGGTTTCTTTATTTTCATATAAACAGCTTCCTTGACACCTCTCTTGAACCAGTCATGTTCCTTTGCCAAAATGTTGACGTTACAATCTTTCAAGATATGTCCTTTTTCCTTAAGATGCAGGTACACAGCTGAGTTCTCATCAGAGGAATTGGTTCTTCTGTGCTGGGCTATATGTTGGTGCTGTTGCTGTTTGATCTCCCCCACATACAAATCAGAGCACTCTTCACTGCACTGAACTGTTAGTACATACACCAACAATAAAAAGGGAAAAAATCTCCCTATACTTTATTAAAGGAAATGCTTGTGAATGAGCAATGACAGACATCTTTCAAAGATTAGTACAGTGTAAAAAAAACAGAATATTGATGTCTGAGAACTGTATGTCATACAATAGCACCATCTACTGAAAACACTGAATACTGCATACAGTTTTAGAAAGTGTGGAGAAGAAAAGTAGAGCTGTGATGCCTTTTATTGGCTAACTAGATAAAGATAAAAAAAAAAACAAGCTTTCGTGAGTCCTAAGCCACCTTGATCAGACTGGATGTTACAAAAGAAACTCGAGAAATAACGAATATACAGATAGGGACAGTAAACAACAAACATTAGAGCTAAATTGAACAGATACAGACACGGGGGGGGGGGGGGAGCAGTGGTGGAGGTGTGAAATGGGCACAAGTAATAATGTAATAATATGACCGTATCCTGCTGAGTGGGTTTAGTCTGGGTGGTGATGAAGAATAAGTTGAGTTTTATTGCCAAATATCATGTCCCTATTTAGTCTGCCATTCAGGGAATTAAATTTCAGAAAAAAATTGTATTCCCATTCCTTCCGCTGTTTTTGATTATGAAAATTGCCCATAAGAATGGTGATCTTGAGGTCATTCATACTTTTACAAAAGTCTCTTTTACAGGAGCATCAGTTAATGATGTTGAATCTATGGGAGTTCATCCGTTTGCGCAGTGTTTGCCCTGTTTCTCCCACATAGAAACCCATGTTAGGGCACTTCATGACATGTACCTGGTCATCTGTTTAATTTAGCTCTAATATTTGATGTTTACTGTCCCTATGTGTATATAAGTTTATGATTTCTCACAAACAGGCAGCAATTCAGATTAATCTAGCAGTTTTGGAGATGATTTACGCTGTAAGGGCTAGCAAGAATCGAGCAACGTGGCGAAATCGCAATGTTGTGCAATTTATGTGCTCTACCCTGTGCAGAGATTACTTTGATATAACCCTATCGCAGTGCATGCAATGTGAACCAAAAATGGTGATAGCAAGCGCCACGAAAAGGGTCGGCAGGGCAGGGCAGTGAAGCTATCCCCATCCTCTTCTGATGGTGTGCGCCGAGCACTGCGCTAACACAACCCACACCAAAATAGCCTAGTGGGGCCTAGTTCTTAAGCTACTTGTGTAGCAGGGCCTTAGATTTAAAGGGCAAGTCCAGCCCTAAAATGAAAACTTACATACAGGTAAATCACCCCAAAAACCCTAAAACAGTAATAGTTTGAAATCAGAAATACATAAGTTAGTAACTGTCAGTTATGGATTTGACAGTTGACATCACAGCCAATGACTGAATGTTAATCCCCCATCTGCCTCTTCTGAGCATGCCCAGGCTCCGTACAGGTTTCTAAATGGCTCAGTTTCCATAAAGCATCCAGAAGCATAGCAGGCATACAGTAATGAATTCATAGGACAAACTATGATATATCAACATATTTTAAAGAGGCCATTCTTTCTAAAAGATGTTCTTATGAGGGTGGAGTTGTCCTTTAATGTAAAAGTAGGTGACATAGGTGTATAGCCTTTCTGCTTACTCTCTGCACCTCAGGAAAGTTGCTTTGCTTTAACCAACCTTAACTGCAATCTTATTCCTTGTATTTTTAATATTTTTTTTTTTTTTTTTTTAAATGTCCAGGCCACTGGTATCCATCCCTTCTACAGCTGAATACCTTCACTAACCAGTTCAGTGAAAGCTCAAGCATTTAGTATTCCTGCTTTAGAACTAATGGTAAAAGGAATGGGGTGTCCAGATAATCTAAATTTAGCCGACAATAAGCAAGTAGATATGTAAAGAGGAGGCACATTTTTTGGATTATAGTCCACAGTAAGAATTGAAAGGTAACAAAGCAAAGTGAGTGTGCGACAACCTCTATAAACACTGCGAGGGTCCCACACGCAGCACAAAAAGGGGACCCACCGGAGGTTTTAACATTTTTCTACTACTCAGCAATGGTGGAATTCATTCAGGTTCATGCAGATTTTAGCTTTAGTTCTCCTATAAAGAGTAGCTATCTACCTTGGTTTATACTGTACATGCACTGTGCATCTTTGAACCCTGATTTATGGGTCAATAGAGATATTAATATTTAATGATGATTACCATTAATAGAAACATGACAATATGTACTGTTTCTGAGAAAGACTTCTGCTATAAAGAGGACTAAAAGGAGTTACAATTACAATTCAGCTATGACATATATTGTACACATTCAATGACTAATTATCTCCATTTGATAGGATGAAGTTGTATATTGTGTCTCTTCCCAGTAAATAATTCTAATTACACACTCCCACAAATAATTTATAGAAGACAGAAGAAAGTATTATGCTCCATTTTAATTTAAAAATAATTCACTTTAGACATATTGTCACTTGCTGCTTTCAGCCTCTCTTACCGAGTTCAATGGAAAATTGACCTGCAAAACTAATAAAGCCAAATTACTTTTCATTCATACTACTGCAAATGGACAGAGACTAGATAGTGACCACTGGTATTTGTACTCAATATTTTCCAATAATGTGGTAATGTGCATATTATACGTATTCTGTATTAAACTTACACACATAAGGAATATGTTTATCTCATTCAGTAATGTAACTATATTCCACTAATGAGTAAATAATTAGAGCAATGTTCACAAGGGCCTCATCAAGTACTTCTATGGAGTCCCTATGTGCAGGTGAGTTGAATGAGTTGGAAGCAGTTCAGGTCCCAACATGCTGACTGCTCCACAGGGAAAACAACCTGCATCAGAAGAACAAAACCTCTAAGGAGCAGAGTTCTCACCACTCTGCTAATTAATATTGATTAACTCTGGTTAAGGAGACTAATTAACTAATTATGCAGCTGCTTTCTTATATGTACAGAAATAAAGTTTATTATTGCACTCAAGGACTTATGGTAACACAGTAATTTGTGAACAAGGCCCCAGGGACACCTCTCAGGCAATAAAACCAGCAGGTAACAGTGTTAATATCTTTCCCACATTTCAGGGTTTTACTCAAACTATTCACTGTAAATGAAGGTGACTATGTTCACAAAAGCAGAATTGTATAGAAAATAAATTAAAGTATCTAACAGAACTAATTAATAACCCACCCCCTCCCATTGAGGAACAGAACTGCTAGGTCCTCTTCTCTGGGACTGCTTATCTTTATTTGTAAATTCCTGTTTACCCCGTCTCCTTATGCAGTTGCAAGCTGGTTTTGAGCATGCACAGCAGAAGTGAGGCTCTTCCTGGTTGCAGCTGTCTTAAGACTGACAGACGCAACCAGGAAGCAGAAAGGGGAAGCACAACAGAGCAGCCAAACTGGATAAAGATTTGTTTACTGCAGTGATGGCGAACCCTTTAGATATCAAGTGCCTAAACTGCAACCCAAAACCCACTTATTTATTGCATAATTTAATCTGAATACGGAGGTTTTAGAAAGAGCAACTCAAACAGATAGACACAGACAGATACAGTAGATAGAATCTATTATAGATTACCTAATAACTTCTATATTACCGCAAAAGAGTTTGTGATCCAAAACAATGACTCAGCAGATCTGAACTTTAAAGCACAAACATAAAATCATTTTTCTTTATTTTAGGTAAGTAATCCCCTTTCCCCTGGCTTGGCTGGCACCCCCCATATTAAACTTAGTAAATGACAGCAGTAGTTTATTCAGGCAGTAAGAACACCTCCAGTCCCCTTCAAACAATGCAGAGCAGATAAGAGACAGCAGTACATTAAACCTTCTTCCTCACCTCCTTAGCATGCTGTGGCAGCCACAAGACAGGGAGCTCATGTGCAGCAATTTCCCACTTTCAGCACACAAGGAATGGAAGGGGGGAGTGCAGTTATGTGAAGAAGCTGAGAGACACTGATGTTCACGTGACCTCTCTCTGCTACAGACAGCCGCTACACGTGCGTTCTGGTAAACTCTGCTGAGCACAAGTGCCCACAGAGAGGGCCCCGAGTGCCACCTCTGGCATGAGTGGCAAAGGTTCACCACCACTGGTTTACTGTAAGCAGGCTGCAAGCACAGGGGGATGCCCTTTAAGGGGCTGACGCAATAAGAGGTGTAAAAGTTTGCTATTAATTGCCAGGAACCAATGAGATGTAAGCTTTTTGGCAGGGTAGACACCATATAAGATTTACAACCAACCGACAAATATCACCATGTTTTGGTCAGAAACATTGTATGGACTGGAGTAAGTGCAGGTTGCCACGAACAATCTCGGTTGCCAGATTATCCGATTATATCAGGTATGTTGGTAAATCATGGCCAATCACGCGGTTCCCTATGGGACCACATTGGATTGGTTGAGGCGATCCGTCGTTTGCGGCTTCATTTGCAGCGACTGATAATGATTTGACCTGGACAAATCTAATCTCGTTTGTACCCAGCCTTAACTGGGTTACTGCAGTTAGAGAATATATGATCGGTTGCTGCAGATTAAAAGCACAGGCAAAATATTTTTTGCACTTTTTATTGCATTAGCCCTTCTATGTTTAAATAAAGAAGGCCAGGCATGCACCAATATTCTCACCTGAATAGACAATGGAAAACAAACCTTGCATCTATTATAACCAAAGACATGACTGCCCTGAGCAAATATCCCATTTCACCAACAAGAAAATATTGAAAATTTCTGCTGACACTGAATAATGCAGAGATACTGTGAAAGTATCCAAATGCTAATTTACTAAATTCTATTTATAGAGGCACGCAGGGAGAATGCAAAGGATAATATCCCATGGCGCCACTGGCAGGAAAAAGTTTGCATATTTGCATTAGGTTTTTCTTTTTTTAAAACTAGAGAGGTTTGCAGCTGGAATACACAGATGGATCCCCTTACACAAAGCTCTGAAACCAAAACTTCTTATGCAAAGCTTTGTTTTACATGGAAATCCAAACCAATTAATTCCTTTCCACTCAAATTTACAATGTGTGATCTTTAATGGTTAAGCAATTTGGGATCTAGTGAAAAGATTTTTTTTCTTTTGTAGGGGTTTATTATAGTTATCATGATATAGACTAGAGGTACCCTACACCTGGCCAGTTTGTGTTGACTTAAATTCAGAAGTTTATTTGGGGGTTGTACATATCCTTTAACCTTACTGCCTCCCCTGCAAATTCACAATGCTGAAATGTGCTCCTAAATCTACTTTCCAGCTTTTGTCCGCTTGCGTCTCAGCCAATCACAGATGCCGCTACTGGTCCAGCCCCTTCTGCAGCCAGCCAGGCAGAAGACAGCTGAGGGAGAAATTTTCCCTGTATCAGAGCAAAGGAAAATATTAATCCTAACAATACTGATCTTATGATCAATATTGGTGAGTGTATGGGCACCATTAAGCTGGGTCCACACCAGCAAATGATCTGTTCCGACCAACCGAGCATGCAGTCCACAGGGGAGCGATCTGCACGATCGGCAGTGATTTTCCAGCGTGTCACAAAAATATCTATCGTCCCTGAAAAATTTGATGGTACACTCTCTATGGGGTTTGTTGAGACCGATCTAGAAAATAGATCAGTTTCATCTTCAATGGCTTGGAGGAACCAGCTGGTACTTACTACATAAGTCAGCAGTTATCTCTTTAACAGCATTATGGCTCCCAATTTTTTTTTTTTTTCTTTTTAACTGTGATTCTTCAACAGCCTTCGTATTCCATTGTAACTAAATTTAAGATTCTTCTGAATTTGCTATGGGACTTGGTAAGAAATCACTAAAATAAACCAGCATCATTGATCTAATTTCAGAACCTGGTTGAATTCTAAAATAACTAGTTTGTCTTCCTTAAAGAGGCAGATCAGTGGAAATTATCAATATATGTTAAATTGTTAGTTTGTGTAATGCATACTTAGTTATTCTACATATTCTCTCCCATTTTGAAAAATCAGTTGATTTCATACCCTTTGCTGTTCCCTGCTGTTTACATTACTGAGCTGACATTTCAGGTTCTAATGGTCCTTCTTACCAGAATGCACCACATCCTTGGAAAGTTCCTAACAATTATTTCTACTGATTGGCTGTTGGATGGTTCAAAGATGCTCAGATCTCTACTGAGCAACTGAATCAACCCAGGCGCTGGGTCAAGGGCAAAACCACAACAGTCTCTACTATGGGTCCTGTAAACGGGAAGTCAGTATTTTGGTTGCATTTATTTACACACAGACAAAATGCTTAATTGGCAGATTAAGGTCATTGTGATGAAAAATGACTGCTCTTTTTTCTGAAATGTATATGTATTTGCACTGAACTTCTCCTTTAAAGCGATTCTCCAACCTTTGCTTCAATATGAAATATCAGAAACCAATTTATAACCAACTGATTTGCTTTACTGGGTGGAGAAGAGTTACTTACAGGTTAATGTGGTCAGAAGAAAGCACCCATGATCGGGTTTTTATGTCAGAACCTGACACATGCAAATATACATTCAAATAACTTCCCTAAACTTCCATCTGTCTCTAATGCACCTGTGTACACAAAGGTTATGATTAGCAGAAAACACCTGCTAACTCCAAGGCTGAACATTCCTTTAATATCACAATACGATTTAAGCTGGAAACAGTGTATTTGGCCTCAGGCCTATTAAACAAGAAAATGTAGCACCAAAGTTCGAAAATCACATCGAGTCGAAATTTTGAAGATCAAAATAAGTAAAAAATCAAGGTTAGAAAAAACAAACAAAAAAACGTCTTCAATTGGGTTAAACTCAGATTTTTGGAATTTCATTTAATTCTTCGGAATCACTAGCAGAATGTAATCTGAAATTTTCAGACATTTTATCTTAAAGGGGAAATAAAGTCTCCAGACAACATTGTCCCAACAGACAGAGAAGTCACAAACAAACATCTGTGTCTCACCTCTCCCTTTGCTGCGGCTGCTAGGTAATTTATGAAAAAAGCCTGTGAGTGCTAGGGATCAGCTCCCATAATCCATTTTAGCTGGGTGAAATGCAGTACACTTCCCATGCTCAGTAGTGCTCAATAGATCAAATCAAGAAAGTTGCAGCCTTGCTTCCTAGAAGCCGACAGACAATCACATAAAAGCAAAGATCCCCCCCCCCAGACACAGAACTGGGTAGTTCTGTTATTTTCAAACACATTCAATTATATAATCCTTTGCTTTTCATACAAAAAAAAGAAAACTAATCTTTGCAGTGTAATTAATAGCTAACATGGATGTAAAAAACAGATTATTAACATTTCAGTAAAAATTTAAATTCTGGGGAATTGATCCTCTGAACCGTTTCCAGTTTCTCAATTTCCCTTTACTGGATTCCCCAAATACATCACCTTACATTTAACAACAGTGAATTTTATCTATCATTTTACTGCCCATTTTGACTATCCTTTTTTTTTGCAACATCTGTAAACTTTGCTTTCATTACCTACATCTAAATGATAGATAAACCAATTAAATAGAAGTAATCCAGAACACTTCAGTCCAAACAGATGGATTTTTTTTACAACTACACAGTACAAATTCTAATCCGCTATTCTCTATCAATTCTCTGTGTTTTTCAAGGTCGACCTAAACCTTTCTACAGATATTTGAAAAATGACAGACAGAATCTGCAAAATTCAATCTGTTATTTTTCAAAGATCAGGGTACAGAGTCCCGAGCCCCAAGCATAGTACACACAGTATAGGGGGAACTTTCGGGACTGCATGTTTTGCACTTTAGTACAGGGGGATGACTCTAGACAAGAGAAATTTTCCTAAGGTTCTTCGTCATCAGGAATGCTCATTTGTGCAGTACAAACATCATCAAGAAAGGGGCGATTGTCAGATCAGACAAAACCATCCCATTCATGTGTGTACCCAGCTACAGAGACAATTGAAGACCGACTCTGCAATACCTGGGAATGGATAAATGTAGCTCGTGCTCCTCTCCTTCGCTTTCTCTTCCTTTTCTATAGTCAACAGAAACACAATGTTCTACATTTAATTTAAACAATTGTTATGCAATAAAAAGGTTTATTATAGTGTTAGGATGATATATGGTGTAACTTTCATTTGCTACTCTGGTAAGAATAACGCTGATGTCTGTAAAAAATAGTTCCATTAAAAATTTTTTTTAAAAAAAAGTACTCTGCATGGCATTGTCAATGTGATGTCACCAAGTTATTTTCAAGACCGTGACAATTAATCAGCTGTCTGGGTTTTTATAGTTGGTAAAATCCCATTAATTCTCATAGTCTATGAACATAGTAATGTAATGCACATTGAAGTACTCCAATGCAAACTACAGAAATGCATGATCCAAAATGCCCCCCAGATGGCACTGCTGGACTATAACAAACCATTTTCTTTCTGTACCCTCTTAAATGAAGATTTAACCTACTTTCTTTCCAGTAGCAGTAGGGCCCAAATCAGTCAGTAGTGAATAGTGTGCTCCTGACTATTTCCATGCCTGTTTAAATTTTCAATTAGTCCTCTCATCCCATCCCAAGTCTGGTTATACTCTGCTACATTTTTGAAAAATTGTTAAAATGCTTAAATTTTTTTTTTGAAAATTCCTTTTTTATTGGTATATTTCAACATACATGTACAATGTAATTGTATAAAATGAGATAAGATATATTAGAACTTAATGCCATACAATATATTATAGTTATATGAGGAAGGGGTCCCCTCTCTCCCCCCCCCGGGACCACCATGTAGATAATTAAAACTTCATATTTATTGAAGAACGTTAAAATAGCAGATAGTTCGACACGATCAGTCCATGGGAGAGGGAGACGCCAAGGGAGGGGGTGTGGCCTGATGCCCAGAACGCTTCCTTTTTGATGGCACCGAGAACTTCTCCGAAAAGAAGCGTTCTGGATATACCACCTAAGAACGGTTACACCTTTGGGCCTTAATGCCGATTTCGAGTTAAACTGTTTTGTGGACTAATGTGTGGTGGCTAATATATGGTTCCACTTCTAACGCTTCCCATCTGCCATATTTTAAATATTATATACTCTTGTATATTAGTTTTCGAGTATATGTTGCTTTTAAATCTCCAGGCTTTGTGTTTATGTGCATTCACATTATGTATTTTGTTTTTTATTTACACTATGTACATTGTTTATTTGCATGTGTCTATATGATGGTGATTGGTTGTATTTGTTTATGCATAGTTACCATACATCCACTTGGTATATCACCTATAGCTGGATTATAGAGCAGCGTGGGTCCATCTAATGGTTACTCACCTGTATATTATCCGGTGAGACTCTCCCCTTGTGGTCTCTGAGGAAGCGGAAGTTACCGCGAAACGCGTCAGGCCCCGCCCCCTCCCTTGGCGTCTCCCTCTCCCATGAACTGATTGTGTCGAACTCTGCTATTTTAATGTTCTTCAATAAATGTGAAGTTTTAATTATCTAGTTGGTCTGAGGTGTGCCTTGCTTTGGATGCATCCCTTCTGCCCTATACATTCTTTACTATTACGCTACTATACCTATGTAAGTACGTATTTGTACTTATTGAAAACATAGAGGCATTTAAAACCATATGATACTAGGGGTAATTTTAGTTACGCTGGTGTTGGCATGCTCTCGTTATGGGAGAGAAAGAAAGAGTAAGGGCTAGGCCACACTACTGCGCTTGCGTTTTCAATGATATGAAAAAACGCATCAACGCACCGAAAACGCAAGTTTTTAGGTGCGTTGCGATTTGCGTTCTGCATTTTAAAATCGCATGCGTTTTTCAACACTTAATAAAAAACGCATGCGCAAACGCAACGAAATCGCACATGAAATTGCATGCGATTCATTCCGTCTGCGATTGCGTCGCAGTGTGGCCGTGCCCTAAATGCTTAAATTTCATCCTCCATTAAAGCAAATTGACACATAGCAAACAAATGTAATTACCCTTGCCTGTCACCAAGCTAAAACTCCCAGAAGACCAGATATGCAGGAAAGTCTGTTTGTCATTTTTAAAAAATGCACATTATGGCTCAAACTATATGTTCACTGCTTAGGAGTAACCTTAAGATATTTAGTACATCACTCACTTCCTACAAGAAGACAGATATACAAAAGTACAGTCAGCCACTGTTTCAGAGTGAAAGATTTAAACCTAACTAGTACTTATTGTGGATCAACAAACAGGTTTTTTTCTTTGATAAACTACCGTACATTGCCGAAAGTAGTTCTACCTATGCATTCTAGCATAGAATAGATATAATTTCCCCTGTACCCATGCAGGCACACAGATGGCTGTGATCAAGAAGCACGTGCCCAGTTTCCTGTTTTCACTCTGCAACAAACATCCATTTTCCTGCAGACTTTCCATCAGGAAAATCAACTCATTTTTTCAGGGTGATTTTTCAGACTGGTTTGCTGACTGGTTTGCTACCAGTTAGCGCAACTTTAAC
This sequence comes from Hymenochirus boettgeri, assembly GCA_019447015.1. Taxonomy (NCBI): domain Eukaryota; kingdom Metazoa; phylum Chordata; class Amphibia; order Anura; family Pipidae; genus Hymenochirus; species Hymenochirus boettgeri. The sequence continues at coordinate 16,436 of JAACNH010003663.1, forward strand.
TTCATATTAGTGCCAGAATGCACAGGTTCCGTAAAAGACGGCCGAGCATCCGAAAAACTCACGATTTAATATCGCGCTTGCGCTATTTTTAGAGTATGATTTTAACGCCGGCTAATAGCTGCCGTTAAAATCCCGCAAAACGCGATATTGAATCGCGTTCGGGAGATTTACCAAGAAGTATAGCGGCTCTGGGTAAATCGTCCTGTTAATGCTACTCTGCATTTTAAACATACCGGTACATGGAATGCAGCTTAATAAGAGTAAACTAAAACAGCTAAATTGACCAGTAAATATATTAAAGTATCTAAGTACTTTATGTACAAAAAGGCTAAAGATTGTCTGTGTCATAATTTGTGGAAACCAATCAGATGTTAGCAGTAGTAGACCAGTAAATATCTAATAAGTTACTGCAGACAACATTTTCCCAATAGACAGAGCACATTCATAAACACACAACAAGCTGTCTCATCTCTGCCTTGTGGCTGGGCGATTTATGAAAATAACCTCTGAGTACTAGGGGTCAGCTCCCATAATTCACCTTATATGGGAACACCCCACTAAGTGTACGCAGTACACATTTACAGGAAACTGCAGTCTTGCTTCCTGGAAGCTGACAGACAATTACCGTATATACTCGAGTATAAGTCGAATTTTTCAGGCTTTAAAATTAGCCTGAAAACCTAACCTCGACTTTGGGTCAAGTCCTAATTTAGATCCAAATTCTGCAATTACAGATAGTAACCAGTAGGTGGCGCTGTGTTAACCTGCATAGAAAGTTACAGGAGCTGATCTGCCTTTACACTTCCTGTATTCTGGCTGCTGGACTCACTCAGCACTGTCACTGACTGCTCATCTAGTTACTGTAAATCTGATGGGTCTCCTCGGTTTGGGGCAAAAAACAGCTGATAGTACAGTGCAAAGGACAGCTTGAAACTACAACTCTCAGGTGACATTTTTAACTATTGGGGTCAGAGAATCCTTTACTATATGGGGGTCAGAGAGCCCTTTACTATATGGGGGTCAGAGGGCCCTTAATTAAAAGTTTACTGAACCTTGCCACTCCACACGTTTAGAAACTGAAACTCCCAGCAACAAAGCATGCTGGGAGTTGTAGTTTCCAAACATCTGGAGTGAAAGAATTGGAGGTTACTGGTACTGGATTTGGCTATTACTGTATGGGATTCATGTATGGGAATTCTGCTGTCCATTTAAAGGGCAATTAAAGCCTAAAAACAACACAGAATCAGAAGGCAGTAGTGGTGATAATTTCTACCCTCGACTTATACTCGAGTCAATCAGTTTGTACAAATGAATGATAAATTCCTTTGCTTTTCATACAAAAAAGAAAAGTAATATTTGCAGAGTAAGTCTTTGCTAGCATGGATGAAAGAAACAGAACATTGAACATTTAAGCAAAAAATAAAAGTAAGTATGGGGAATCGAACCAGCAACCTTCTATACTGTGCCTTTCTAAAAACAAAGCTTTCTACCGCTATGTCACAATGGCTAATAAGTAATTATCTAGTACAGTACATGTGGAGCCTTTATCTTTTGCTAGACCCATAATAAAAACAAAAACAAAGGGAGCATGGGGAATAGAACCTGTGCCTCAATCTATTTTTTTAAAAAACCAAGCACTTTAGCAGAACAAGCCACCAGTGAACTTAGATAGATGTAGATTTCAGTACATGTCAGTAAAATCAGTTCACTATTTTGTATTGCTACTGGAAGACTGTCAGCAATTCACGCTGGTTGGTAAATAATAACAGAGCTGCTATACATAAAGTTTGTACATATGTAGAAACTTGATATTTTTCGAGAAACATGGAAACAAACAAAAAAAAGCAATAAATAAATATGTTATATTGTTTCATAAGTAAACTCGGGGATTAGAACTTGTGACTTCTTGGTCTGTTTGTTCCTAAAAACGCATTTACATGGAAGCTAGAAATTCTGTGCATAGAGACAGTAAATCCTGGGTTCAAGGGGCGTGGCTCTTTGAAGCCAACATGGACTATGAGTTTTACTGGCAACAACATGGAAGCCTCCTTTGTTACAGAATCTATTACCTACTTATATCTACTAAATGCAAATAACTAGAGAATGTATAGGTATTCTGGGGAGAAAAGGTTTCACATTAGGATTTTAAAAAAGTAAGTTTAGTTCTCCTTTAATAACACAGCACCTCTTAGTGAATATGCACCTGAGTATTAAAAAAAATAAAATGCATTTGAGACTCTGTTCATGCACTTTCTAGCTAACCAGCACTTCACAACATGATCACATAATTAGTATTACCTGCTTCCAAAAACAATGTCAACAATTTAGTGTGAACCAAAACACTGGCATTTGGTTTGTTAAAGGATGGATGACACTTACTATGCTGCAGAATCATTGAGCTGGTACTCCCGGGAACGGTTAAAACACGCCTGCACGCCCTGGTCTGCCCATAGCCTGCGAATAACACCAGCCAAGTCATCGGGAAGAATTCCCTGTTCTTCAGCTGTTGCAGCTAGAGCAAATAGCTGCCTAGCATCATCCTGTTGATAGAAGAAATGAACATCAAAAAATGGATAAAATAAAAGAGCAATATATCTTAGAACAAATATACAAAGACATGAAACTCCCATTAATTTTATAGGATTTATAAAGAACTGCAGTAATGTCAGCTTCTGCTTTTATTAAAAGATTTTTCTGACATTGAAAGGGTGTATCTCAGAAATCACATGACATACAAAAGCATACAGTGAACCTTTTTATAAAACATTTAAAGTACAAACCAGTGACCGCACAAGGGATGCTATATAAATACAATATACATACAAGACACAGCTTCCAACATTGTTTTTAAGTCTTTAAATAATAGTTAAACAACTAGTGACAAACACTGAACATATAGCTTTTTGTCAGAAATATCCAGTATCTTGACAAGTCTTAAGCTGTCCTTTAGGGCACTGTGACCAATTCCTGTGTCTGACTGTTTGATACATACCCACAGCAGAAAGTACTGTTTACAACCTAAAACACCACAGGAAATCTGTATGAGAACAGACATGCAGAATCCTCTCCTTCACAGTACTGTTCCTGGGGGTGTGGCATGTGCAGTTATTGTTACAAGATATATACAGGAACAAACTTGTGTACAAGAAATAAACACCCCTGACTGTTTCAAAACAATCTGTGGTATATCATTAAGAAAGGAAATAGATATAGTCACTGCGGCTGATTCAATAAGAGATGCAAATGTTTAAATGTGCTATTAATTTGCAGCAACCAATCAGATGCTAACTTTGTACATGGTGACTGCATCCAATTGGGGCTTGAAAAAGGACCTTTGTCTGAAACATGTAGCACACGTTTCCTAAATAAAACTCTTGTTTGTACAGGTCCAGTCCTGTGGTATCGTATGCTACACCCTACATCTATTTTGTGACTGCATCTAATTCGTTGCTGCAAATAAACAGCATAGACAAAATTTTGCACCTTTTATTGCATCAGCTCCAGTGTGTATTGCCAAACTTTTATCTTTTGAGTGGCGACCATTGTTATTGCAGTTTTGTAGATTAGGGATATTATTATTTACAATGCAATGTAAAGGGATAAAAAGAAAAAGTTAACCCCTTCCAATTAAACTATCAATTGGGAGTAAATTATGCAGGACACTTACTGAAAATCCTGGCACCCCCTGTTTACTCTGGTCCACTAATTATAGGCAGACAGGCCAACCTACACAAAGCACACATCCTTCCACATGTGGCACATACCCTGGCTCGCAGAAACAAATCATGCAGGATATTCACCAACAATGTTACTCTCTGGTCCAGGAAATGGAGCATATACAATCTAATGTACACCCAAGTGTGAGGATCTAGCATTTCAAATCCTCATCCTGCGTACATGTGATGGGAGGAGGGTGGTTTTAACTTAACTTCTCCTTTAAAGATCTGGAAATCTGACTGATTATTAAGCAGCACAAGGTATGGAATTGGCTGTACATACCAACACAATTGTGCTTACAAAAGCCATTAAATAGTTCTTTGAACTTTTACCATGAACATGATATATATATGCATCAATATATGGCTTTTTAATCAGTGAACATATATCCATAGTTAATACACAATATACAGTGGTTTGCAAAAGCATTCGGCCCCCTTGATGTTTTCCACATTTTGTCACATTACTGCCACAAACATGAATCAATTTTATTGGAATTCCATGCGAACAAAGTGGTGTCCACGTGAGAAGTGTAACGAAAATCATACAGGATTCCAAACATTTTTAACAAATCAATAACTGCAAAGTGGGGTGTGCGTAATTATTCAGTCCCGAGTCAATACTCTGTAGAACCACCTTTTGCTGCAATTACAGCTACCAGTCTTTTAGGGTATGTCTGTACCAGCTTTGCACATCTAGAGACTGAAATCCTTGCCCATTCTTCTTTGCAAAACAGCTCCAGCTCGGTCAGATTAGATGGACAGCGTTTGTGAACAGCAGTTTTCAGATCTTGCCACAGATTCTCGATTGGATTTAGATCTGGACTTTGACTGGGCCATGGATATGTTTTGTTTTAAACCATTCCATTGTTACCCTGGCTTTATGTTTAGCGTCATTGCCCTGCTGGAAGGTGAACCTCCACCCCAGTCTCAAGTCTTTTGCTGACTCCAAGAGGTTTTCTTCCAAGATTGCCCTGTATTTGGCTCCATCCATCTTCCCATCAACTCTGACCAGCTTCCCTGTCCCTGCTGAAGAGAAGCACCCCCAGAGCATGATGCTGCCACCACAGTGGGGATGGTGTGTTCTGAGTGATGTGCAGTGTTAATTTTTTGCCACACACAGCGTTTTGCATTTTGGTCTCGTCTGACCAGTACACCTTCTTCCACATGTTTGCTGTGTCCCCCAAATGGCTTGTGGCAAACTGCAAACGGGACTTCTTATTCTTTTCTTTTAACAATGGCTTTCTTCTTGCCACTCTTCCAAAAAAGGCAACTTTGTGCAGTGCAGGACTAATAGTTGTCCTATGGACAGATTCCCCCACCTGAGCTGTAGATCTCAGCAGCTCGTCCAGAGTCACCATGGGCCTCTGACTGCATTTCTGATCAGTGCTCTCCTTGTTCGGTCTGTGAGTTTAGGTGGACGGCCTTGTCTTTGGTTGGTTTACAGTTGTGCCATACTCCTTCCATTTCTGAATGATCGCAGTGGGATGTTCAAGGCTTTGGAAATCTTTTTGTAGCCTCAGCCTGCTTTAAATTTCTCAATAACTTTATCCCTGACCTGTCTGGTGTGTTCTTTGGACTTCATGGTGTTGTTGCTTCCAAGATTCTCTTAGACAACCTCTGAGGCCGTCACAGAGCAGCTGTATTTGTACAGACATTAGATTACACACAGGTGCACTCTATTTAGTCATTATCACTCATCAGGCAATGTCTATGGGCAACTGACTGCACTCAGACCAAAGGAGGCTGAATAATTCCACACACCCCACTTTGCAGTTATGGATTTGTTAAAAGTGTTTGGAATCATGTATGATTTTCGTTCCACTTCTCACGTGTACACCACTTTGTATTGGTCTTTCACGTGGAATTTCAATAAAATTGATTCATGTTTGTGGCAGTAATGTGACAAAATGTGGAAAACTTCAAGGGGGCCGAATACTTTTGCAAACCATTGTATTTACTCCAGTATTGAGTATCTCTTTTTGTGATGTAAAACTGCTTGCTCCTCATTAGGATTTATAATATTGCAATGTCCAACCTGTGTCCTTTTGGATGTTTTAAAAACGACAACTCCCAACATGCCTTGGTAGTGTTCTGCAGTTTCCAAAACACCTGGAGAGCTACAGGTTAGACATCCCCAGCATATAGCTTAAGAGCAAACATGAATTTAGCAAAAACTTAAACAATGAACAGCAATGTCACTACAGGAAATGGAATAACTGTTTATGCAAATCTAACACTTACCGCCCTGGCAGAGTCTTCAAAGTCTATCTTTAGATTGCCCATTGCTTTAATAATTGCCATGATGGACTGTATAGTATTGCTGAACACAACTGCACGATACTGGCGACATTCTTCCTCTGAATAGCCATCCTCGTGAATAATCCTGCAAGATAACAGGTAACAAATCATATGAGGTTACATAGACTTTGGATGCAACAGCAATATGATCTATACATATGTTGTGTTCGTTGTTTATAGTATACTCTACAAACACTGTAACCCAGGAATAAGTAACCTTTAGTCATACAGCTTACTACACATTCATCTACATTCAAGCACCCACAGCAGAGGGCAGTCAGGGAATGCCGGGGGTAGTATTTTCCATGCTTGATAAAGGAGCAATGTAGCTCCGAAACATTTTGCATACAATAAAGGAATATTTTGCAGTATAAATCTGCTTCTGGCTCTCACACGATCTTTATATTGAGTAGTATTTTTCATACATGCGAAGGACTACTGCTCATCTCTTCTGGCTCTAAATACACAAATATCTAATTTTAATGCGCCCACTGCCATCTCTGTGTGACATGGTTCGCAAGATATATGCAGAGGCTTAGTTTATAAACATGGTCTGGATATACCCCCACCACCAGTTTATGCAGATTCAGTTTTCACAGATGAGAAGTATAGCAGATTGCTTTACAAATCACTTGTGGTGCGTAATGATTTTTTTAGCATAAATATTTCCTTTAAAATTACTTTAAGCTACCCCGTGCATATTTGGAAACTATGTGAATCAAGCACTTGACTCAACTGGTAAACCATTAGATAATTTCCAAATATCTGTAACATACATGCTCTCGCTACTGCACGTTACTTGAAATGGTAAATTATAGGCACATATAAATATATGTAAATAATATTAAAGGGTATCTTCACTCAGAAAATGGATTTTTCCCCCAGTGTAATTGAAGAACTGGAGGTAAAGGAGCCGTGTCTTACCTCGCGTTCTTCAATTAAACAATCAGGAGCAGGCAGGGAAGTTGGAGAACTTAACTCTCAATCACGCTCCTCCGACAGGTCCAGGCGGATCTTTGCAACCTATGTGCTTGCGCATACATAGCAAAAATACCCTTTAATTACACACACATCCATTTATGTATCTTAAAGCCAGTTCTTACTTCATCTGCTTGACGATGGTGCTCTTCCCAGACTCCCCTGCACCTGTTTGAACACAACACATTAACAAAAGGTTAATAAGTTTATATCCACATATATCTGATCTTACACAGTAGAATTTATTTAAAAATACATTGGTGTTCACAAACAATAACTGGCCTACGGGAAAACAAAAGGCACCAACAAGTTCAGTTAAGAAAACCCAGGGCAAAAAAATATTCTTTTAGACATTATGTATCTCAATAGCAGTCTTTACCAGATAAAACAACGATATATTATTCACAACGCAGAACTCCCACGTAGTGTTAAGAGAGGTATTTAAAAAAACACTGCTCCATAGCAAATATGAGCCTACATTGAGGTCAGTCATGTGTAAAGATATCAAAGTACCAGACGAGACAGAAAAGCTAAGGTCTTCATATGAATAAATGTCAGAAGACAGGACTAATTAAATTCAGCTGACTATAAAATCAAAAAACATTTTGTTAAAAAAGAAACTTGTTTATGTTACAGTGTACAGAAATGTACAGCCCTGCTCGCTCCCAACAACTTTTCCCCACTTATTTAGGCTGAGGCCACACAACGCTGGACGATGTGAAAAGTTTGTGCGTATTCCTGCACGTTGCAATCTGTGAAACGTTGGGCTATTGGTGCGCATGCAATTCGCAAAAAAAACCTAAATAAATAAAAATGCCAATTACACGCGCTACGAAAAGTGGATTGCAGTGCAGCTAGTGTAGTCAGACCAATTGCCCAGCACTAGCGCAGGCTTTTTGAGGCAAGATCAGATCGCTTGTTTAAACACCCTGTGTGGCCTATCGCATAGCGTTAATTAATATTTATAACTGTCCTTTCAACTGTTCTTTCCATTTTTTGGGGAAACCTTTTCACCAATGTATCGGTGGCTGCTCTCTCTTCAGTAATAAAGGAAGAAGGTCCAAAGTTGAAAGAAATTTTGGTACTTTTGGAGGACGCCATCAACTCAAGAAAGCGCCAGGAACGTTCGATAACACCAGAGCATGTGCCACTGCTTCTTTTCTATCATGAAGTAGCAACAGTACAAGCCTTGGTAGGGAGGCAGAGTGAAATAAAGTGTGACGTAGTGTGTCCTTAAGAATCTGCCATTTCTTCTAAACTTTTAGGCCTCTGTTTCTTTCTTGTTCCTGCAGGATAAGTGGTCTTCGAGAACATAGCACAAGTGGCTCAGTATACGGACGTTTATTAGAAAGCTACCCAATACACATTCTTATTATCAATTGCACTTTGAATTGTATACAGGGACAATTTTAATATGGTCAGTTGCCCAGGGTTACAAACCCCAAAGGTTTTTAAAGGTGGATGCTTGCAATGGGAATTTCTCAGAGTGTCCTGCACAGGAGCACCAAAGAATGTTTTTTCCTTGAATTCGTGAAGTTTATAATTAGCCAATACACCGACAGATTGTAATAACAGTAACAATAATAAACAGAAATAGAATAGGGGAATACGCTCATTTTTTTCTGCAAGATTCTCGGTCATTTTCTAAAGATCATGCAACAGACAGTCCCGAGCCTCCTCCCTCTGTAAAGCATAGGGACTGCAGATTTCCCTCAGATGCCTCCCTATGCTTTAAGTACAGGAAGACGACCGTGGGTGAGGGAAATTTTTGGGCATTTCAAATGATCCCAGGGTCAATTTTGAACGTTTGTCTGCCTCGAAACACTCGGAAATGCGCTACACACATGAATGAGAAAAGGAGGATACAACTGAATCAGACTGTATCGTCCCTTTCTTGTTTGTGTGTGTACCCACCTTTATTGAATAAGAAGGATGAAAAAGATTAGCAATAATTTTCAAACCAAAGAAAGCTGTTTTTCAGTCTAAAATAAACTAAAAACTAAAGCCACCCATGCACGACCAAATGTTCTGCAACAGACAAAAATCTGATCTGAAGAATCGTCAAAATTTGCCCGCCTTGTGTTGCCAAATTCTTTCTGCAGATTTCCTCTTGAAATCTGTGGAGATGGGAGACAGCGAAAAATTTTCCACCTGGCCCGATCTTCGTTAAAAAGTAACAAACTCTCAGGGTTATTCAATAAAAGTTCTTATCGTTTAAAATGGTGCACATTTTACCTCAATCAATCAGATCTTATTTAACATTTGAAAGCTTACACCTTATTGGTTGGGGCAAAATTAGCACCATTTTAAACGATAAGAACTTTTATTAAATAACCCTCTCTATGACCTGACAGGAACGAATATAGATATTTGCAAATACCATGAAACAAAAGAATAAAACCCAATTTCATCTTAAGAAAATACATTATGTACTGACAGTACCATATTCAGCTAAAAACTGGTTCTCTGGTAATAGAGTTCAGAGAGGAGGAAATTCTATCCAAAGAAACACAGCAAACCTTAACTTCCACAAACACAATGGTGTTAGGTCACAGAAGTATTATAACAGACAACATGTTATGGTGTTGCCTGTCACTTTTTAACACCTCATCGCTGCTTAGTATGTGCTACACGGTAAATGTAATGTTATGTTTCACATGGTTTTTCAAACCATTTTATTTTCCTTTTTTTGTCATCTACTCTTCAAAATGTTTATTCTAATTTCTTCAAACAAAGAGCATTAATCGGATCTTCACTGAACTGCTTAACTCCCTATCCCAGTGGTATTATCTCACCAATACCCAGATAAGCCAAGTTACTTATAATTACTGAATGCAGTGCCAGTAATACCACATGTCCACTATTTTTAAAGGGTCACTATACTCACTGAAACAACTTTTCATTTTCTAACACTACAATTGGAGAGAAGTAAAATTGGGGTATTAACATATTTATCTCTGCTTGCTTAATGACTAAATTATTACTGTTTAGTGAGTCTCCATAACTGACCCCCACCTCCCTTATCCACTGCCTTTTGTAGTGCACAGCCTCAACACAAACACTGCTCTGCTTACACACCTGCCTGCCCCCCCCCCTTCTTTCTTTTCTCTGCAGATTCTCTTAAAATGTTGCAGAAAGTGTGCTGGCAAGCAGGCAAAGAGGTCAGCTATGGGTCACATATTTCTGCTTCTGGAGTGACAGGTTTTGATTTCAAACGATTTCTCAGAACTTACAGCTCAGATTCAAAATCTGAAGAAAGTTTTGTAGCAGTCTGATCTTGGGGGGACACTGGAACTTACCTTAATGGTGCTCCACTCACAGCTGCTTCTGAATGGACCACCGTGTTGCCCGATAGCGTGCCTATCTTTTTTACTGGCGCGCATGCGCCAAAGCTTGGTCGGGAAATCATGGCTGTGAGTGCAGAAGCAGCTGCAAGTGGAGCGGCGGTAAGGTAAGTTCCAGTGTCCCCTGAGCGTCTTATTATTCACAGGGAGGTGGGAATAAGGGATTTTAGGTCCTCACCCTGGGTACTATGCTGCATGGATCAGGGAAAAGGAGAGTATATTTGTCCTTTGAGCTGGGTACACACATAAAAGATAAAGGGATGATTCCTTTGGATTGTGAACCGTGTGAATGTTCGTTCCAGGCGTCAACAAGCTTTTGTATCCTTCTGAAAATTTCCCTCGTCTGACCCCCTGTACTAAACAATAGGGAGCCGGCCACGGCTATACTATACTTTATATAGGGAGAACACTCGGGACTGTACGTAGACACAGCTTTGTTAAGAGACAAAACCTTACAGAATCGGTCATCATTCATAGATTGACTGTAAAGAATGGGTACAGACTGTACCAAAGAGGAATTTTATAGACAATATAATAAAAGAAAACCAACAGAAGACCAAATGCCTATTACCGAACATCATTAACATGTTGCTTGCAGTGCACCCGACATTTATTGGATTTAGCACCAGGATATATATAAATATATATCTTTTCCAAAGGTTGCAGCAGCACAACCAGAACGAGGATATAGTCGGCGCATATCTCCAAAAGGACTCCGACATCCCTCTTAAACACAGAGGTAACAAAGGAGCGGCACCATATAATGTATTTAGAAGGTGAATAATATATTTATTGCATGCTTACAAACAGCATGACATTTCAGGAAAACATGTTCCCTTTTTCAAAGTTGTAAGAAGGTCTTTAAAAAGGGAACAAGCTGTCCTGAAATGTCATGCAGTTTGTAAGCATGCAATACATATATTATTCACCTTCTAAATACATTATATGGTGCGGTTCGTTTGTTACTATATATATATATATATATATATATATATATGTATATCAT